>NNCF01127110.1:300423-312207 GCA_002313205.1 Laupala kohalensis | reverse complement strand
TATATATATATATATAATATAAAAATCTTGTTTTGTAATCTTTATTTATATATATAAACGCGCACAAAACAACAAAACAAGATTTTTAAATTTTCATACATCATATTGAATTTGTCAAATCCACGCAAAAGGATTTTTGTATTCAATTTACCAACATTATTTTTATTTCTTTTTAAATATAGAATGCTGTTACAAATCTCCATTTTTCTTTAAGTGATTAATTATTCCATTTATTCCTTACATTTTTACTTCATTTTTCAAGGAAAAGGACAAATACATGAGATGCAAATCTAATCATTGAATGATCTCACAGCATTTATTTTTAACGAAATCTATTTATAAGATTTTACTTTCGTATATCTGAGGGTCAAGATATTCTGGTCTCTCATCGCGGTTCACCAAATTCGTTGACGTGGGAAATAAATTAAAATTGTAGTCATTTACGGGAACTATCAAAAAGTTTAAGATATCGGGTCTTGCGTCGAACTAATTTAATCGCAAGAAAAAATCATTAATGTGGTTGAGTGAAGGTTAAATTGTTTCCTAATACGATGGGAAATTTGGATTATGATTCATAAAAGTACGTTTATTGATTCGTAAACCTCAAAGATCCTGAAACCAGCTTCTGCCCTTTGATCACTGATTACTTTTATTTCTCGTGCTGGGTAGTGTACGTGACTTGCTTCCAACTTCCACATATCATTTAAGTTCGCTTTACGGCAAAAACATGTCTTCTTAAAATGGTAAATTATTTGATACCAACCATGCATGTCCTGGGATTCCACATAAAACAGCACTCATGGATTGATTCTGATTAAGACGCAAGTTACATCATTAACATGACAATGGAGAGGTACCTTCCAAGAAAAGAAATGTCGTTTCTCGGCGGTGTATATTATATACAACAATGTCGATACTAACGAAACAGGAATTCATCAAGAACCTTAATTTCCTGCAGAAATAATATCTGATCGCGAACGTCTCCTCCATTTCCGCTGTAGGACTCTTGTGTGCGATTGCACGACGACGGAGGCGCGTAGGACGAAAGCGAAATAACGCGACAATAGTGACACCCTGTCACATTCTCGATGAGCGAAAGCTATCATTTCCTCTCGTTTCGGTAATTGTGTTGAACGAGAAAAGAAGATTTTAATTTAATTTCATTAACTGCGAGTGCAATAAAATGATTCTTTTTAACTGAAGGAGGGAAACTATCGAGAGAGAAAAATATGGTATATGTTCCGTACAATTTGTGAGTGATTTTTATGTGTTTAACGGAATAACGAGTTCTAGTGAGGCTCAGTTATTGCTTTGAGTTTACTCACCAGAAACATTGCTGAATTTCGGATAGGATGAACAGCATGTAGATATGATCCAGGTTGCATATAAATACATACTTAAAAAGTCTTAAAGTTAATGAAGAAACACACTCACAAATTGGACGAAACCGTTTCGGCCAAATTTCTTTTATGTGTTTCCTTTTCTATTTTTCATTCAAATCACTCACAAATTGGACGGAACAGTTTCGGTATCCAGCCTTGATAAATTACATAGTGCTTCTAAAATTAGTCGCCTCGAACAAATAAATAACATAAGACAATGATGTGTAATATTATTAAAGAATATATTAAACGTACACCCGAAGAATATTAAGATATTAGCTGGTATATCAATGCTTCGGTCGCGTCATTAAAAAGCATAATTAAAAAATTGTCGTCGCTAAATTCCTTTAAACTGGAATAAAAATGAAATTTTCCTTATTCGGAGTTTATTAAATTTATCCTAGTCGTATAAGAACGTCGCGTTGGATTCGTGTGCAATCACACATCTAATTGTACATGGAGCATTGGAGTACTATTCGATATAATCCCAAAACCCTGAATAAGATAAGGCTCCCTATGGTTTTTGATGAAATATTCCCTTCATCAATGATTGTACATTTACCGGGATATAGTTGACCGCGTGGCATAGACGGTGAGGATGAAGTTTGGTCAGGATGCGCAGGTATTCCACAGTATTTTATAAAGTCAACAACCATTCTTTTAAGGAAAATGATTTTTCAGAATTTATCGCCATTTTATGAGCTTAATAAAGCCGTATGGTTAAATCTCGGTCTTACTCAGCTCAAATGTTGTGACCTTGGCTAGAAATACCAGATTCTAAACAAGATCACGCGCACTTCGATATTCCGCCATCTGTAATAAGTGTTTCAGGATCTTCGGCTTCGGTCTTAACCTAGAAAAGGAAACATCATATACATTAATACGCAAATGATCCAGAAAATTTGCGTTCCTTATATGTGAAATCAGAAGAAGAAAATCCCCCTAGTGAAATATCGTGCTTTCAGCCTTAAAAGATGAGGTCACAATTTCCTATTGTTTCAACTTTCACCTTTTCCTTTACGAGACAGAATTTAAAGTTAAATTAAGAGAAGAAGTTATATGACTCATTTATTTGTAAAGAATGTTACTTGACTGCTTGAATCCTAACAAATGACAGGTTTGACGCGTCTGACCATGCTGGTAATTATATGCGGGTAAATACACAACGGAGCATAACTTATCATGTACTATTCATAACTTCTCATGTCCTGTTTACATTGTTAATGCTAAATATGGAACCGAGTGAATATTTCGTACAACTAGCAGATATTGGGGAAAGCAGTGTCTGATATTATTCAGGTAAAAAATTGCCTAAATAACAGTGAACACATATATTGTCACACAGATGTCACTAGTTTCTTTCAATTTTTGAGCTATTATTCCTTAATACATCAGAATGAAGTCCATCCTCTCTCCAAAGCAGGGCTTCACAAATTCAAGCCTTGGTCACAACTTATAGCAATCCATGGATGCGATTGTGTTGGAGCAACGTTGGGAGTCATTGGCACGTCTGCGCATTCGTGCACCATTATAAGAGTATATTTTCGTCGTTTGTTTCTACATGGGGCTTAATTTGATTATTCTATGTAGTAATATATTTTGATTGGGTAGATTAAACAATATAAATGTCCAGCAGTAAATTGCCAGTCGAAAGATTGATTATTGTGAGACAGATCATTATAACTCAAACAAAAGAAACCAATAGTGCTACAATAATGGCGACTCTAGATACGATAAGAGCGAAGAAAATGTACAATGTGTTTTCGTTGTTTTCATCCCTGGTCGCAGTGCCGACATGAACGTCCTCATTAGTCATCATGTAAAGGTTAGTCATCATGTAAAGTGTCGCGTCGCTCTTCTCTTTGCTCTTATCGTTTATCGTTGCTCCAACATAAATATACCCTAAGAAGTGGTGATATAACCCGCGCAACATAACTGCCGCTCTCTTCCGGCAGCTACTAGCCAACCTGCGAACTACGGCTGGGTCTGCAAATAGGATGGGATGGTAGCCTTTCCACGGAAACGGCTTCAATGTACATTGTCCTTCGTCACACTTTGGTGGCCGTGGGGAAATCCGGGAGGCGACCTTGTATTAGCAGACCCTTCGTTATCAGAAAACTCATGTTTTAAGAACAGCGTTTATTTTTCTCCGTTTACACACATCCCCCGCCATTACTTTCAGCTCAGCAGCCAGAGCGGGAGTTATGTTGTGCCAGTTATACCCTTGGAGCGTGTCCCTTACAGGGCTCGTGCTCCTCCTCGTCGTCCGCGCAAGGCCGTGAAGGCGCGTGGGCGAAAGCGGGGAGTGCAGGCAGCGGGGACGACGACGCGTGGGACGCAGCCTCCGACCAGCCCTTCATGGTGCGCCTCTGCTCCAACGCGCTGCATGCTAGATAACCCCTTTCCTTGTCTTCTTTCCCTTCCCTATGAACATGCCTAATCCAGCAACTTAGGAAATGCACGGTTTTAACATACATTTTCTCTTCTCCTGTATGGGAATGTGTCTCAGGTATGAAGCATGGTTGAAAATTGAGTAAAGTAGCGGGAAGTTAACGGACGGTGTAGTGGTTAAAACCCTGTGATCAAGGAGTCTCGGTTTCGAATCCCAGCTCGTCACCATTTTCATATGACCGTAGCTATCAATTATCACAATGAACGATTTACTTAAATGAAAGAATTGAAGCTCCTTTTGTTGATAAGGAGCTATCCTAATGAATCCTCAGCTTTCAGCATTCATCAGTAATATTTTTTACATAGATGTAAAAACCCATCCACTACATTCGTATCACTTTATCCATGGGATTATATTTTCCCTGATATATTTGTTTGATATATTTTTTATATTAAGTATTTTAAATTAGATAATTACGATTTTTGACTTTTGTACATGTCATTTCTATTTAGAGATTTTTTGTTTTTGCTTATTACAGGACACATGCATGTTCCAAAGGAAAATACTAATTACCTAAAGAATCTAGACAAAATTTCCTGTAATTTGCGTGTTTTTTTTTGTCTGGTGAATAGTTTACCCGTTGGAATGTGTTGAATTTATAAATTCTGCTGGATAATACATTCGACGCGCTGTGACGGGCAAATTATGAAAAGAGGCATGAGTTTTTTGTTTTCGTTTTTTGTAGTTTCTCGATGTTTTTTCATATTATGGATTTTTTCGAAATGGAAGTCACAAATTGTTATAAGCATCTGAAAATACATGAAGAACCAAAATTCAGAATTTTTCCTCAACTTTCAGAATTTGTTTCCTAAATTCTGGAGTAAAATTTCAACACTCTCTTACGTGCTTGTACCTCATCTGAGGGAAAAGGGAACGAATTAAAATTGTAGTACATTTTGTCTAGTTTTATTTTATTTTCTTCGTAGAGTGTACAATGTTCATGTAATAAATAAAAAACAGGAAAAACTCATGATTTTTTGGAATATTTTGAGGTTTTTATACTTCCCGTACTTTCTCGAGGGAAAAAAGTAATTGATTATCAGCGCCCTTAAAATCGTAAAGGAGCAAACATCACTATTACATCATAAAGATATCCCAACAATGAATAATAAATATCATTTCTATAGGGAATAAACTGATATAAATAATTATTTTTGCAAGGTACATCAAGTACTTACATATTGTGAATTCATCACAAAATTATTAATTTTTCATTGTTTCCTGGACATGAGTTTCCTTTCGAAGCTGGAAATATCTCACAAAATTCTTTTAGCCTTAGAAAAGATAAACATTAGCAGAATTGTACTCCACAGAAGTAGAGAAAGAGACAGTGAGGAATAGCAAATGGAATACTGTAATACTCTGGTTTTAGGAAGCTCTTACATCCTACTAAAAGTTCCTTTGTCCCTTGTCCAAGCAACTGCATTCAAACCTGCACGGATATTTAAATCATCTGTGTCTTAATACTGATTTCTCTTATACTCTGGTTTATATGTGCTTAAATAAGGGAAAATAATTTTTTCTTCCATCATCAAAAATAACAATTCTCTCTTTATTCATTGGTAGTCTACTATTTGCCCAAAAAGTTTTGTTATCTATTGCATAACACAAGAACGTTATCAATTTTTATCCATCGGACTAAATTTTAATATAATATATATTAATATTACCTACGCTTTATAATTTTTGCGGTCTAATGTTTAGAACAATGTTTATTATTAAATTTAATTTGAATTAATTTAATTCAATTTCATCATCAACTAGACCATAACCAAACAATGTGCGGTTCTTTCTCTGTGTACCCTCATCTTCAAGGTGGATTGATATCCTTTCCATCATTTTTAGTGATATCGATCTAAACGATCAACTTTCCTTGAAATACAGATATCAATAATTGTTTCGAAAACGAATTTGTTTTAAAAATGAAATTTTACAACTAGTAGAGTACTTTAATTTTTCAATTTAATAATAAATCAATGAATGTTTTATAGAGAAACATATGTAACAAATTTCGAAATATATTTTCCTAATTTTTGAGATTTGACACTTTATTTGAGCTAAATACAGTTCATGCAAAATATTGAAAATATACTTTAAAAAATATGTTTTTAAATCTCTCCCGACTACTCTATGGATTTGAGAAACAGTTCCAGCAGTATACGCTGGATATTGTTGTTGACACCGTACATGTACTGAAAGGATCTGCCCTGTGAGTATTTCCAGCGCCGCTAAAACTAAAGCGATGCCCATCGAGCGTGTGTCTAGTGGTCCATCACGTGTTCTTGACAACGCCAATGGACCTCGAATGGACTCGGATATTGACAGCAGTCAATTCAAAGAGTCGGATTACATGGAGCCAATAACTCGCGAAAACCGTTAAAGAAAAGGCAATTTTCCACGGCATGGTGAGAGGTGTCTCTTCCACACCCTCCCATTTCGATGAGCGATCAATGGAGATGACAGAAGAAGAAAAAACTGAAAAATTATATGAGGACTTTATTTTAATTTCAGTTGTTTAGAGCAAACAAAGATGAATTAAACTCTCAGCAATATTCTTCTCGTCCGCCCTTATTAATCCCGTGCTAGACAGGGTCGGCGTAGATGGGGGGATACTCGATTTGGCTGACTGAGGAATTTCAGGGTGCGGGATGCCCTTCCTGTCGCACCTCCCCGGCGGCGTGTGATTAATGAATGATATGGGGGTTAATGATGATGAGTGAATGTTGTGGTGTAAGGAGAAACGGGAGAACCCCGAGAAAACCTGCCACGAACACCACCTCGAACACCCGGGCCGGGTTTGAACCCGCGTCCCCAGAGGTACAAGATGAGTGCGTTAGGCACTACGCCACGGGTCGCAATGTTGTGCTTTCTAAATTAAAAATTAAAAAGTAAAATTTCAAATCAAACAAATTTAAAAGTGAATACCATATTTATGCATCCTGCATGTGAATAAACTTTAGGGTGTTAATGTAGGCCACAAAAAATATAATATACAATGAAAATTCAACTCTAATTAGATATCAGCGACACATATATTGGTTTTAAAGCCAAATTCTCTTTCATTCGTTTTTGTGACAATTATGTTCTTATTCATCGTTTACGTGAATACTGTGTTCGCCTGATCTCAAATATTTATTTCCTATGATAACGCTTCACCTTGCATGATTGGCTCTGCTTCACCTTGAATGATAACTAGGGAACAAACAGGAGAATACTAAAGGATAAGAGAGAAGGCGTTAATGACTTATTTCACACTCTGAATGTAAAATGTAATGACTCAAGTATGTTAGATCGCACTCTCATGCACTCCTTTTCCCCTTCTATGTGCTATACTCCTTTTTCATTTGTATAAAATTATTACCCACTTTTTAATGTCCTTATTCGCCTTATCTCAAGATATAACCCAAACTTCAAATGCTACTTCTTGTCTTATTACTAGATGACATAATTCAAAGCATTTTGAAACCTTAAAAATTAGGTTAAAACGATCCAAATCCGATACTTTTTGTATTAATTTTTAACATCAAAAAGGAATATTTCGTCGCTTGAACTGTCACAATATGATTTAAATATGTATTTTAAATTACTCCGGAGTAGTGGTGGCCATCCCATGATCCGAAGGTTGCATGCGGTCTCCGCGTGCTGCTCTATGATCCGCCCTTCAGCCACTATTATTTGAAAGTAAACGATGGAGAAAAATTCAAAATAAATTGAATAATATTTATTATATTATTTATAAGAGATTTATTATTATATTGTACAATATAAGAGCTTATAAAATTTGTTATAAACAAGGTGCTTTAAAAGTAGAAGAAAACACATTTTCAGCATTCTTGAAGTGAGTTACAGTCATTAAAGAATATCTGTCTCATAGGACACATATCTCATATAATACAATTTTTAAGTAAAGAACAAATAGTCTCAGTTTTTTAACGATAAAGAAGCCAAACTTTTAAATACTAAATAGACAACAAAAACGTATTCAAAATTTTAACAAAAAAATTGAAATGTTTTTTAACATAATTTTGACAAGAAACAATATAATGAATAGCACCCTTGCGGCCTGAGCAGGAAATCCCAAGTTCGAGTCCACGTCCGTCGCAACTTTCATCTGGCAAACACTTCTCTAGGAGTAGGTACTAGGAAGTTGTGAGTTGGAAATATAATTCAGTATTCTTATTATAATAATATTGAAACAACATGGTCATACCCGCGGTCTGGAATCGATTTTGGGACGGTGGTGGTGTTGGCACTGTGCATAAAAAAGGTTGGCCAATTCTGCTCTATAGAGTAAATGACCAATGAGAGTGATGTATACGCGTTGCAGAGAGGGGACTCCGTGGACACTGTGCTCGCATCCCCACCGCCCTCGCCACCACCTCCTCCACCTGCACCTTCGGAAGACGGCGAAGCCACCGACGACGAGGATAGCGACGACGCCGTCCTCGCTTCCGTCGACTGGCCTTCCCAACGACCCTCTCAGGTGAGGACTCTTCCAACTTATAATGATTCTTTGCCACCAAGTTACAGAAATAAGCGAACTGAATTCTTTGCACTGTAATGGTCATGGTGACTTAAATAAGTGCAGCATGTAAATAGAAAATTCTGAAAAATTCTGAAAAAATAATCAAAGATCCCTTGTTTCTTGTTGTGCCTAAAAAATTAAATTATATCCAAATTTAAGGTGTTCCCTTGATACCATTGTAAGTCCCAAACAATGAAAATATGAAAAATGTCCGAAATGCCGTATATGTGATTTCCAAAAAACGCTCCAAATACCACGAATAGTGCCAAAAATAGTGTACGTGCCACGCCTGACAAACCGGTTTGCATGGCGTTACAAAAAATTATTGAAAAAATTGTAAAAATATATCTTAAAATATCAATATCCCTGTCTTATTGCATAATTCACATTAACCTCGCGACAATTTATACACACACTCTTTTGATCGTCATATCATCTGCACCAAATATTTACTACAAAATTAAAGGGTGAAGTCTTTTAAAGGGCGATATCAAACAAGTAGTATACTAAACTAAGCAGAGAAAAACCTTTTCTTCAATTTTATGCATACCAGCCAATATCATATGATGTAATCATTCAACCTCGGGGATGATTGCATCGAAGACTCAAAGTACTAATGCCAAGAAAATACAAATTTTACCTCAGATGATAAAACCCAAGGACTGAAAAGATATCTTTTTTTATTTCTTTTGTCCTTAGTTACCCTTGATCGTCTTACTTTCAACTTGCGTCATTACTCTTTTTTTTCTTATCTACTTCTTTTTTTTGCGTTCTTTGATATTTTACGATGTTTTTTTTCCTATTTTCTACTCTTTTCTTAGATGGCCCAATTATAATATATTCTACGTATTGTTCATACTTTTCCTTCGTTTAATCAATTTCAATTTGTCACTCGTCGTAAAGATTTCTTCATGTCGTAAAATCGTAAGAAGACTCCTCTTTCCTGGTCATATAAGTCACAGTCCCATCGTATATGATCGCTGTGGAAATTACCTCGACCATACATACATACATAACTGGAGAGAGTCCATTGCAGGAGGACTCTTTGGCGCTCCTGGACGGCGCGGGGGCTGTGGCACTGGACCTGGGCTCGTCCACGTCGTCGCCATCATCAGCATCACCGTCCTCGCCGTCATCGAGCGACGGTGAGGAAAGCTCGCGTCAAACGACGCGGCGCCAACGGGATGAAGACGACGCTGTGGCGGCGAGTGGCGGAAACTGGGAGCTTTGTATGCTGGCACAGGTATGCATTTCTATTTTGGCAACCAAATAGATTCTCCGCTTTTTTATTGTAGTTTTTATAAATGGGAAATTGAAGCTTATCTACATGGAGACGATAGGTGGGTGGTAGGGTTATTCTTAGTACGTGTGCCATTTAGCAGGGATTACGAACAACTTGGTCCACGTAGAGGTGTTAGTAGGAGTAGTTAGTATATTAGGAGCAGTAGAAAGTGGATAGGAGGAGGGGGGTTCGCTTTCCAATAGCCACAGCTATATGTGAACAGGGACATTGAAGTGAAAATTTACAAACTTATCCTGACCCCGCCGGGAATTGAACCTGGAGTGTCTAGGTTAGGTGAGCAAGCACGCTAGTCTCTGAGCCACCGGAGGGGCCACTGATTATCCGTTTAATATACAACGATTCATGTAAAAGGGCATAGAGAAAATTCAATATGGTTGCCCAGGGAAGTAGTAAACATGCCATCTTCAACGAAATAAACCTCAAACTCATAGGGAAACTGCCGTCTCGTAAACTACTGTAGCACTTTTGTAATCAGGTGATGTTTTGTGAAGTTAGTTTCAGTGAACTTTCGTGTCGAAAGCAGATGAAATTAAATTAAAGAGTTATGTGTGTGCTGAGATGTCAATGTGGTGAGCAAGTCACAAATGAAATTCAAACAAAAATTTCTCAAAATTACTGGAAACATAATGCGTTACATAGCGTGACTGCGTGATTGGTGCATCACAATTAAACCATACTAAACAATAATAATAATAATAATCCATACTAATATATAAACGCAAAATGCGGAAGTGTGTCAATCTATTTACTACCTGATTACAACTAAACCACTGAACCGAACGTGATGAAATTTGGCAAGGAGGTAGCATATGTTAATACTGGACCTCTAAACTAAATTTAATTTTTAAAATGTGTGAAAGAAAGACAGAGGTTGGTTTTTGACAATAAATGTCGAAGTCGAGGGAAAAATCCGCTATATTCGCTTACGATGCCTAAACGATTAGAGATTGTTGGCAACTATGACGAGCAATATTGGTCATCTCAAAGAACTACAAAAAAGTTCCGGACAGCATATGTCTATCTTCAAAGGTTAACCTGGATTATCGTAAAAAGATCAAAAATAGATTTACTCCAATTTAAGAGTAATTTAAGAAGGAAAAAGTCAATCGTCAAATGTAATTAAATTTTTTGTTTTGTTCATTTACCGAAGATAAAATACGTCTTTACATAGTAAAATTTGGGCGAATAGCTTAGATTTTACAAGCGTTTTAATGAAATGGATCAGCCACGCTGCCGACGTTGTGTCTTATTCGAGAAGAGTAATTTATTGCCATTTGTTATTACTTGATCACCTAACGACGGCGAATGGTAGTGAGCCATTCAAAGAAAATATAAATATTATTCGTCCAAAACATCTTACTTGATGGAAAATACGAATGAAAATAAACACAATTGTGAGTAAAACAATTAAAGATGTATAAAATATTTATTTGCTTCTTTATAATCAGATGTTTCATGTAGAATATTTATTTATTATTAAATTGCGTTAACAAATTGTGAATAAACTCTTGCGAAAGCATTGCCGAAACCTGCGAGTGAAAATATTACTATTATTACAATTTACTTAGCTGAATCAAATTTACTTAGCTGAAACAAACAATAATGAAACAGACTTACTTGATTGCTTACGTAACAGTTTTGTTGATTCTCTATTCACTTCTCTGTATGAAATTCTTGACGATGTTATATTATCATTTTCATTACAATCTTTTTGGACATTATCCATCGTCTTTACCTGTTTATATCTTCACATCAGGTGTATTTCCGTTTTGCAACGTTCTGTCAACGTCCGTCTTTAGGCATATGGCAGCACCGGTATTCGAACCAGGGTACCTTGGTTCTTAAGGAGAGGATGTTACCATTGGGCCACTGAGACCCGGCGGTGTAGGTGATATGTTTATTCTCTTGCGTTGTGCTGCTCTAGTATTAGTACCCCTTATTATTGGCATCCGTAGGGGATGTATGTCGATAGAAGGTTGACTTATTGGATTTACTAACCTGGCCCGGGTTTTTCTCCGGTTTTCCTTCGGGTAGAGGCGGATTTATCATACAGGTTCTCTAGGCTTTGTCTAGGGGCGGGTCTATTGTAACAATAAATCGTGAATTTAGTGTTATTTCAATT
>NNCF01127110.1:256478-296443 GCA_002313205.1 Laupala kohalensis | reverse complement strand
TAGGAATTTTTGCTGAATTTTTTGAATCCGCCTCTGCCTTAGGGCCCTTGATCGGAATTGATGGGATGGTCCCTTGCTTGCTTCCGGAGAGTAAATTAGTTTTTTTTCCCTCCACGTGGTCATACGCAGTTTGTAGTTTTTTGACAATAAATTTATTTATTATTATTTATGCGGCCTCGTTGATTATCCGTATTTTTAGATCGCTCTGCGATGAGGGAGGCCTTCTCCCATAGGATACGATGTCCGTTTTCCCAGGTGTGGTCAGCTAAACTTGACTTGAAGGATTCTGCCTGGCGGACGGTTTTGGTGTTCTTTTAATCACAAGGGTAAGGGCCTTCCTGATTCGCCGATGTATTCTTGGCCGCATTCATATGGAATACTGTAAATGCATTCCTTGAGTGTTTGGTTTTCATCCATTGGCTTCGTCTTGGTGAGAATGTTCCTTGTTATGGAGTTGAACACGGTCGAAACGTTGCAAAACGTAAATTCACCTGCTGTGAAGATATAAACAGGTAAAGACGATGGATAATGTCCAAAAAGTTTATAGTAAAAATGATAGTATAACATCGTCAAGAATTTCATACAGAGAAGAAGTGTCCGAAAAGATCGTAGTAAAAACTCAATGCACTTGATCACTCTAATTAATAACAAAAAATAAGGTAACTCAATTCTGGAACTAAAGAATTCCAAATTTTGATACATTTGTATTGAAACAGACGTCTTGATTCCTACGTTGAAGTTTTAGTTTCAGATTTCATTTATTTTTTAAATCTTTCCATTTTAGCTTGAGAACGTATGTACTTTGATAGGGTCCTTTAAAATTAACCAGTTAAAATATATTAATTTAGTTTTTTCGTTCTGATATAAAAATGTTTTACTAAAATTAGAGTACTTTAAACAATAGTAAATAAAAAGTACTTTCAGATCGCAAAAAATGGTATCTTTGTTTTCAATTAAATTAATAACTAATTCATATAAAAATTGAAATAATATAAATTTTAAAAAAATATTAAATGTACTTACTTTTGGTAATTTGAGAAATAAAATGTTGTGAGTCTTAGATCTTGTACTCTTATTATTGGCACATATTTTCACACAACACACACGTGTCATTTTTTAAAATTTACTATATCACAAGACAATATGAAAATTAAATAGCTTAACAATGATATTATAAAAGAATATTTGAACAAATATAAATATAAAACCACTAATTTTTATTAATTAATTATTTAATGAACACACGTTTGTGTTCATTAATTAATTACTTTAATTATTAATAACTATTAATAATTGAATAATTAAGAACTTTCGACCGTTCATGAACTTTGAATAATATTTATATTTTCTTTGAATGGTTCACTACCATTCGCCGTCGTTAGGTGATCAAGAAATAACAAATGACAATAAACATAATAGAACAAATGAACATGATAAAAATAGAATACGATATATCATAGCTTATTTGAAGTAATTACAATAACCAGCGTGAGATGGTGCTGAAGATTCATGGTACCGCGTGAGCTGACGACGTTTTTCGTACACATAGAAAAGCCTATCCCATTCCATGAGTGCCATCTCCTGTGTACAGTCTCCTTGTGTCATACGTTCTCGTTCAGAGAACCTATGTCATATCTTTGATTGTATGTATTTGATGACAGAAATATGACTGTGTAATACCGACCTAAGAAACCCTAAGAAGAGTGAAAACAAAGGATTCTAAGGTTGTCATTATCTGCGTAGAATTATTTTGGCACTCAAATATATTTTGATATACAAATACATTATGTATAAATTTTAGTATTTTTACAAATTGGTTATGAATCAATTATCTTTCATATATTATGTCAATTATGACCCAAACGGAACCGGAAAATGAAGTAATTAGCAAATAAATGTCTCTCTGGGAGTAACTCGTTCAGCTTACATTGAAACTTACTATACTTATTATTTATCTTCAGGAAAATAACTCTTAATGGGCAATAACTACCTAAATCAGTGAATCACGTGAAATAGTTGACACTAAAAACATAACTTTGGAAATTTTACGAATCCGTGGATTAAAAATTTCTGGAGTTATACGTTTTTATGCATGAATTTCATCGGTCTTATTCTCTTTCCCATTAAAGCTACGCGTCAAACGAATGTAGATGAAATTCCTTTATTGTCTAAAGAAAACATCTACAAAGTATAAATGGGTGTATAAGAGATTATTATTGTTCCGCCGTGGAAAATTCAATTAATCTTAAAACCACTGTACAAAGAACTAACCTATACGCCATTGAGCTTCAAAGCAAAGTAACTGCAAAGCAAAGAGAAAAGACAATTGATACTAAGCCTTTATATAAATTGTCCTCCCATTACGTTATATGTTGTAAAATAAATGTAAGAATCTATTTATGTGAATGAACCAGAACACACTGAACTAAATTTAAAATGATGTTTTTTTATTTAAAGTTATCTACAGTAATTCATAAAGTGTATTTTACGAAATATTTTATTTAGATACTTTTTAATGACGTTCGTAATTTTTTTTAAATGTGAAAAACAGTTGTGAATGATTAGTGAAATAATTGATGTAAGCAATTTTATATGCGAAAAATTTGTTAGAAGGTTGATCGCTTTTATTTACTATTACATTAGCTGATATGATGCCTTAGTCGACAAGCAGAAGTGAATTTTGTCGAGTTAGGAAATAACAAATTCTTCTCCCGTCTTTTTGTTGAATGGTGGGTAGCTTCATCGGTTCATAAGGACAGTGAGCGTAGATCAGGTCTTATTGTCAATATCTCGTATCTATCACCCTATAAAACTGACATTCTAAGTCAGTTTCATTATAATTATGCACAAAGATGAGTGAAGTTTTTAAAATGTATTTCTTCAAGATATTTGACGGAAAAGATGTGAAACAAGATTGTAGAGCAATATAAATTGTATAAAATATGTGGATGTTGAGTCATCCTGATTTGATGTTTTTTAATTATTTTTGAATAGCTCTTTGTATACAAGTTTTCGATGAGTAAACTAACATTATCATTGAAACAAATATCTTCTGGAGTGTTTCGTCTCAACCTCTTTTGTCTTCTTAGAAGTTCACGTTTCTCTTTACGCATACGTCAGGGAGAATTTGAAAACTCCTCACATCTATCACCACAGACAATGAAATTTCCAATAAATAATGTGTTGCCAAATAGCAGGTTAACATGCATTGGCTGAGCGGAGGACTTTAAACTCGCTCACCCAGCACGGCAATACCACATCAATTCGAAATATCGGAGGCAAAATACCCTCGGGTCGTAAAAAGAACTTTTAAATCATTTTAGTTAACACAGGATCTTTGTTTCGAAGTTCATTTGATTTTTTGTTTTGGGTGAACTTTGTAGCTCGTATTTTTCCTCTCCGAAAAGATTGTTTAAAAATATTGTCGATTTATTAGAGAGTGCTTGCATAACGTACACGCTTCGTAGCGTATACGTTACGTCAATGACTCTAACCGCGTAACGCACGTGGAAAGACCTAGTATAATCGATGCGTTTTGTATTGCGTACCTTCGACTCCAGTCGTACTAAAATTATAAATATACTACTTCTATGCAAGCGAACACAAGTAAACTGTACTGTGAGTACACCAGCACGTTCTCATGCGTCACACACAACCTACAAATCTTTCTCGCAAACCCTCTCGGATATCAACATAACCTCAAACCCAGACCAAAATCTGCCATGACATCTCACTAGTTTACCACTATCACCATACGCAAACAGAGGCGTCGTAACGTTATACGCTAGGAACGTTAGTGTACCACTAACTATTGAGCATGCGCAGAAGTAACTTGAATGTGGATAGCGTATACGATAGCTCGCAGGTACGCTATGCAAAAACACTATTTTTTTGGGTCGTTCTGTTTAACGTTGAGCAGCAAAGTTATTTAGTAATTTTAGGTCCCATAAATTAATTTTTAAGGGAAAATTTAATTATTGAAAATCGATTACCTACTTGGACATCTCGTCTCTCAGATCCACCCCTGAGATCAAGAAATGTAATTAAGGATACTTGAAGCTTGAAAATCTTTTAACTAGTCCATTGATGAATGTATTACGTTGAAAAATTATGCTGTATGAAGTATAATATACATGTATTAATTACTTAATTTCTTCTAACCATTACTTCCCATCTTTGCGTATCACGATTTGTTAATAATAAAGAAAAATGTGTAGTGACACATTCCATTGATTATGAAACGTGTATGCTACCAACAACTTTACGTGAAAACAAGGAAGCCAGAAGAGACAATGATTACTTCTGCCATATTTAGAATCAAATAAATGGGTATGATGTATTGATTTTGCATTTTTGTTGAATTACAGCAATCACTTTGTAAAGTTTTCGATTTAAATGTTATGTTTAATGTTGGTCTCAATTGACTTTATATCATTATAAAAATATGCAACGTCAACAGCCAAGTGAAAATTACAACATACCGGAACTTGAACCCGGGACCTCCTACTCTGGCCGCAGATGTGCTATCCACTGCCCCACCCGCTTCGACTCCCAAGTCCGTACGCAACCTCCACTGACCTGATCCGGTGATAAGTGACCACACGCGGCTCCAATGCTGGTAGCTCTTAAGACCGGTTTTCGCGTACCTACGCGCCCGATGCATATTTTAACTCACAAACAGCGGCCAGAGCAGGAGGTTCCGGGTACGAATTTTCACCTGACTGTTGACGTTGCAAACACTCCTCCACGAGTAGGTACTCGGAAGTTGTGAGTTAAAATTTAAAAAAATTGTTTGATTGATATCAATCATATCCTTATTAGACGTACCTTACTACATATACGCTCCATGAATTCAGAGAACGCATGTCAAAATCCGGCGTATCGCGTATGTTATGAACAAACGATACCGTCACCAAGAGTGATACGCTGTTGATTCTTAATATACATGTCAGCACGCTACCTGACTCACCTCGTGACAGTGCGCTACCGCTCTCAGCTCATGTCAGTGCGCTACCAGACTCAGCTAGTATTGGTGTGCACTCAACCAGCGTCAGTGTGATATCACGTCTCCGCTCTCAGTTCATAGTGATCAAGACTTCGCTACCGACGCCGAACTCATGAGTTAATACTCCTAACAAACAAATGTTCTCTTCAAGGAAGATCACGGACTTTACCAATTCACGTGCCCCTGCTGTCATTGGGCATTAACTATTTCTACTGACCTTTGTCATACTACGGAAATAAATTAGTCCTGTTCACTTCTTGAAACTCACAACCTTTTAGTAATATTTATTTGTGGAACGGGGATTTATATATTCTTTCTCTTTCTCCACTTCTTCTCTCTTCTTCAATCCCCCCACACTACAAATAAATATTACATTTAGATATTCTCTTCCACATTTTCAATTATAGCGATAATTGTTATATCATAATTGTTATTTATGTGTTATTATGGTGTTGAAATTATCTTTATCTTGACAGCACATTTGTCAGCAGCTTTATACTGAGTAATAGTAAAATGTTAACTCGTTTGTGTGCAAAATAAATTGGAAGACATTGTTAAGTTGTCCTATGCTTTATTAATATCTAGTTTTAAACTGCTTTACAACCAACATCAATAATACCCACGGTATTGTGAGGGGGTAAGTGAAAATTTCAGTGGTCTTCTAAAACCCTTTCGTAATACGCATTGTTACTTATGATAAGTGCTGCAGTGTAACCGATGGAGCATCGTTATAATGCACCACTTGATAATTCTATGTCTGCAATGTAACTGAGTTAATTAAATCTGATAAAACACGTTTTTTTCTTAATTTCGGTTTCGATCTAATTTTTTCTTTAGCTTCAAGCGAGCTTATCAAAATTAAGCTCTTATCTTATCGAAAATAGTTCAAATCGCAAATTGAATTCATTTAAGTAATAAGTTGGATTTGAATAATAAAAAATCTTTTACTTATTATAATTTTTTGTGAGGATGTTTATAATTACTTTAATTTGTAATATCTTCTGATTCCTTTCATTTCTTCGGCAAACAACCAACATAGCAACTCACGTCAAATTCAGAAAAACGTATAGTGTATATATATATATTTGATCAATTTTTTCAAATAAATCAATAACAGAAATGTTGTCATATCTCACTGTAGAGAAATTCGAGTATATTTTATTCAAATTCTTCGGCACTTTCAGTTTGTGTGACAGAAAGACTGGGTCATTCACTGTGTTCCTGATCCTGATTTTTCTACGGTTTCCCGAGTACCCATAAAAATGCTGTTCGGTCGCTTGCTTCCTGAGAATGAATTAGTTTTCTCCTTCCTGAATGTTAACACTCTGAGTCTATTTTTACCTAAATAAAGCATTATTGGTACAATGTCATTCTCGAATGATGTGGTGTTGACGTGTTTGTCTTATGGGTTTTCTTAGTGACAAAAAGGGAAGAAAATATCAAACAGAGTTCACTATCGAGCGGGGTTGATAAATGACGACTAGTTTACGAATAGATTCTACGTAAAAATATTTTAACACAGGTTAGGGTCCTCCCCTTCCTAGTGCTAGCTTTGATGAATTATGGCAAATCATAATCCTGTCGTTTCTGTACAGTGTGACGTACTCGTAACTAACAAATATATTCAACTTCAAATGGAAGTCTCAAGGATAATATCAAATTTGTCCAAATATTCTCTTTCGAAAACAAGATTGATTAAGGACTCTTGATTCATATCTGCAAAATATTTATCGTACGTAAACAGCAATTTCGCAAAAACCTTGGGAATTTTATTGAGATATAGATGTTCTCCGCAGTCTCAAAACCTCTTCAACTCAAACAATTTTTTTAAATCAAACTAGAATATTGTTAAGTAAATTTTGAAAACTATGAAATAAGGAAATGGCATCCCTTAAATGTACTTACACTTCATCATATCAAATATTTTATAACATAACATTTAAAAACTGCTATACTTTTTTCTAATGTAAATTAGAGTACTGATGTAAATTAGAGTAATATAAATTAGAGTACTTCTTTCTAGAATTGTATGTATCAGAACGTATATCCATTGAGTCATTCCTTCCTCTCGGGACCATATAAGGTACATTCCCAAAGAGTATGGTTTGGTGTTTCATCATCGTGGCACATATTGTGTAGTTCTTTATTATGTGATATACATGAAAATTTCCATGTCCAGAGCCTATTTCCAAAAAACTTTTGCTTGGATAATACCATTTTCTGATTTTAAGTGCATGCGTCGGGCCTTGTATATAATTATACACATCTCGTTCTCTCTTTTCTTCCATCCATCTTATTTTCTGTGACATCATTTATTTTGATTCTACCTAATTACATTCCAATTATAGGGAAAGTATAACAATCGATCGAAAACAAATTGGGATGTCTTCACATCTATACAAATTGGCTCCACGAGAATCTATTTTCAAATTTTTGCAATGATGTCCAACGTCGAGCGTGAAGAATTTTGTTCTTCCGACAACTCACGAACAAATTAATGAAATCATATCAAAATAGACACTTGACTTTGAATACACTGAGAAGATAATATTTGTGAGAATAATATTTGTAAACATATTGATATGTTTAATAATTATATTTTACTCTTTATTGGTATTTTCATTAATTTCCGACTTCGTTTTACTGCTATTTAGGCTGTTTACTTCTCTGTTTTGAAGAATTATAATTAGAAAGTTGAGTGGGGCACATTCCTGAATTTTTTCGTAATATCTGTCGTGTTTAGGTATTGTTTCCCCATCAATTTTCCATTTGCAGGAGCTGCACCGACGCGAAGAGGAACAACGTCAGCGCCGAGGTCGTGTATCCGGTTCCCTCCCCACACCCATCGAGGGACTCCGCCGTCGAACTCCCGCCCCGGCGCGCGCCTTCAGCTTGGACGCGCCGCCTCCGCCACCGCCGCCGACATTCTCTCGTACCCGCACTCCAGCCGCCCCCACTTCACTCGAGAGCCTCCTGCACAAGACACGCCGCCGTCTTTGGGGATCCGCCCCCGCGCCAGTCACCACCCCCGCGCCCGCTGCCGCCGCGGTCACCCGTTCTTCGGGGTTGTTCCATCAACAGCGGGGGGCGGTGGGTTCTCGGCGTTTGGCGGCGACGCATTCGCTGTCGGAGCGACCCGCGCCGCCCCCGCCTCCCGCACCGCGCTCCGCCTCCAGCGGGAGCCTGTACCGTCCCCGCGCGGGAGCCGCGTCGGCGTCCACGCCGCAGCCACTGCCCACCATCTCCCAGCGCTGCGGAGCCGGAGGCGGAGACTTCTGAGATCGCCGAGCAGTAGCTCCTGCGCGGCCAGCGACACAGGCGTCGTGCTTATGTTTGCAAGTGCCTTAAAGGGACTAAGGGCGAGCGACGGCTGCCCTCGAGGACTGTGGGGTGCGTTCGGATGCGGTGGCTCTGTAGCGCGGCCGTACTCTTTTCAATTCCGGCACTTTCCAAACTGTTCTCTATGTATGAACATTTTCTTTTTTAAAAAAGCACACAATATGTACGCTACGTTTGCGATTTATCTGCATAGAGTATTGGAAGCAAGCTTCGTTATTATTACTGAGTAGTTGTATACTGCACTCCTTTGATGTTGAAGGGCGAAAGGTGGAATTCGCAATGCAGATAATTGCTCACCTCCTGTCTCAGCTCATGACTCGTGACGCGAGCTAACGATCACGACTCCCTTCCCTATCCATCCACTCGTGCTCCAGAGAAAAATTCACTATTAATAAACATATTTTTTTATTGTAATCATTCCTGTAAGACTCCAACTCTCCTCCTCCTTCTCGATTACTATTTCTGTTAAAAAACGTTTCCTAAATGAGATGAGGAAAATACATTTCCTCTGCAATGCTGAGTCGAGTCTATGGAATCCGTGTGGACTTCATTCTCGAGAAGATATCGTCATCGATGAATATGAAACTTGGAAACATGGGGATGTGCATGTTCACTCAGTAAAATGAAGCAAGGGTGTGAGACTCAAAATACTATAAGACGCATTTCACACCATTTGGTTTCAACGGTATTGAAATATACACAGGATTATAAAACGGGTATATTCTCACGCATTATGTTCCAGTACGGTTACGAAAGACGACCGTACTTTACTTTTGGAGTTATTTGAAGAAGTTAGCTTTGTACGTAAACCGAATTTTAAAAAATTAATTCGGATTGCATTAGGTTTGTCCAATACGGAGGGATCTTTTCACCACAATTACGTTTGGGAAGAAATCGCCTCCGTACGGTTTCTTATTCGTTTCGAAAGTAACGGAGTCTTTCGTAGTAGTAAGGAAACCGAAACGTTTGAACACACCCATTTTATCGTGCTCTAACTGTTTCCTCACGGATAAAACCGGATGAAGTGAAATGGACGTAATGCATGCAGATTTCAGTTCTTAGTTCTCTTTGATTTTCTTGTTATACTACACTAAAATTCAAAAGTTATAGATGTTGCAAAATAAGAAATTATCTTAAAAGAAATTTGATGTTTAATTTATTTATATATTAGAATATGGAATATTAAAAGTGTCACAAAAATGAGAGTAAGAGTTATCTAAATTTTCAAACGTACAAATTTTGGGTACCTAATTTATATTTGTTTCTTGACCTATGGCCGCAAAATATTTAACCAGTTATGGTCTGTTACAAAGGAATTAGATATATCAACAAAAGTTGATATACAACGCAATTAGTATTTTCCTGCCACTCAATATACCTTTTACACCTTTCTTAGAGATCTTCGATAACCTGACGTAAATTGCTTTTCTTATCCACTACTTTCCCTCATACGTAAAATATTATTCAACAAAAATACATAATAATCTCTCTAGAATCAACGAATAAAATAAATTATTTTGACAATTTCTTTCTTTTTCATATAACACTATGTTAACATCGATTTGATATAGGTGTCAACGACATGGCACCATCATGATATCAATGTGTTCTACTCTGATTTCTCTTTTCACTATCTGAAATTCATTTAATGCGCACCACAATACATTTGGACAGAACGTGGGACAAATTAAAAATAAATATATCTTGGACTCTATAAAAGTGCTATAAGTTGCTTTAAATAAGTAAAGAAGAAACGTGTTCTACTTCAAATAACTGTTGCGTCGAGCTAAATCAAGTGTTATTTTTAATCTGTTGAAAGTGATTGCGGCTGTTTTAATGACACCTTACATAATTGATCCTTCTTCATGGTCAAACGAATTGATGTGGAAGGGGGACTCTGAGAACTATGAGACGGGTGGAGGAGAGCAAGAATGAAGACAAGTGGAGACGGGCTCATCCCATTCCTCGTCTAGTTTGCTACAGAGAATAATCTGCTCCTTGGAAAAAATGAATGTATTCCAATGTTTATACAACTCTTTTCTTGCCAACCAAAACGTTTCTGGAATATCCAAGAATTTATTACTTCAAAGTGACAGAACCTATGTCCAGCAAATTTATATTAACTTGTCTTCAAATACTCATGTTTGATGTTAATTTTACCCTGTCCACTTTAACATTACTTTTTATAAACAGTCAACAGAAACATGCATCTAGAATATTTCAACGATCCAAATTGAAAACATACTCTTCTAGATACGTCGGTAGGCATATGATAAAACGGTCAATAACTGATGAGGTTTATATTTACGTATTTATTTCATACCTTTTGGTAAGGTTCAGGCCATGAGGCCTGCTCTTCCACCTAACCGTTGGACGTGGATAAGGGAATTGGGAAGGAGAGATGTTGGGTTGCCAGGCAACTTATGGTACCGAACCAACCTTTGTCTGGAGTAGGTGAGGGAAACCCCAGTTGAAAACTTCAGGGTTTGAACCCACACTCTACCGCTCAGCCAATGGGATCGTGGAAGCGAAGACGCTACCACTAGACCACCGCTGTCGGTAAAGGTTCTTCGTTTGATTGAACAGCTATAATCATGTCAAGAGATTAGTCTTTTTTATAACATTCATGTATAAGGAAATTTTTTTATGTAGGAATTCCTCATTTAATAGTTTGCTGTACCGTTTTTGAGATGAATAGGTTATGAATCCTATAATAAGTTTTATTGGCATAGAAGAGAATATGTCGGATGGCAAGAGAAGAGCTGTTTGTTAAGCGATGGAAAGTTATGCAATATTTCTTCGGGGAAATAATGGTATAAGCAGTGTAATGTTTGGGTAATTATTTTATGAACATTCAATAAAATTATCGTACACTCACTCCACGCTGAATTTGCGTTGTTGAATATGTATACATTATTATTTAGATGTTTGTGATACAGTGTATTCGATTGTGCCAAAACCGTTGAGTTGACAAATGTCTATGTCTGATAGTGTTGCGTAAAATAATTTCGAAGAAAAGTGTATAATTTCAAAGATGTGAAAGGTGGTTTTTGGAGATGGTGGCAGGGGATTCATTGAATCCTATTAATGGCGTGAAATGTTTATGGTGATCAGTTAACTCCCATGCTTCCCTTCTTCTGTTCTCATTTCTCTCTTCTGGTATCATTACATTCATGGTATGAATATAAGTTTTCAAAACGAGTTTCAGAAATCTATTTCAGATAAGAAAACGTCCACAACTTATCTTTTTTCATCACACATAACTTTTATGCTCTCGTCAGTAAAACGTTATGGTGCGTTGTGTCGGTAGACTCCTGTGCAATAGAGAAGAGAGGTTAACTAATACTTAGCACTTACGTCCTGTCCCAATCCTGGCACCATTACCTCATATCCTTATCTTTTCTCTAACACGAAGGTTGGGGAACCAAAATGTTTCAATCTTCGGTTATTTGGCGAAGTTTTGCTTTTACGTTTATCTTCTATTTACATTCCACGCGTTCCATAGTTCATACCCAGTGTTCGTGCTTTCTGACTCCTAGTACAGCACTTGGGTCTCACTCTCAAATCACATACATAATTCAAAACACCGCACTCAACAAAACTGGAGCAGAAATTTGTCTTCTTTGTAAGAGAAAGAAATGAAACCATACACGTGAAGACAGCTGACGATGGGGAAACCAAGACTCTGCGTCCCCAGTCTATCCGCTCATTTCTCTCTCAGAAAGTTGAACCTCCGATGTTCTTAAAAATTTAACGCCGGTGTTTACAAACTATACTGTAATGTCTCACCCAACTAGCTGTACAACCACTCGAACCGGATTTTTTTTCTTGTGATAACATTCAGTCAGATTAAAATGGCGACGATCCGGAAATCGAACCCGGGACGGGGTTAACACCCCTGCGATCAATGCAGGATCTCGGATTCGATTCCAGGCTCGTCGCCATTTTCATCAGTCCCAAATTTATCACATATCTTCTACACGTGTAGGTACACGGAAGAAATATTTGCATTTTTCTGTTTTATTTGAAAGAGATTTATAGAGAAAACAAGAGCTGAAATAAGTAAACAAGGTTTCTTCAATGCGCTTCCCAACACCGAATCTCCATTTTGTGCACTTCCATCCACGTATGCTTGTGGCGTCCAGATATCCTAATAACTGATGCATAACATGAATCCAATTGACGAATGTCTGCATCGTATATTTACAACGTCCTGTCCACGTTTGCTTCATCGTTGAATAACATACATCGAAGCAACGACAAAACAGTTCGAGCCTAGAGAGCGGTTGGAGTGTTCCGTTTAATTTTAGAGGGTTAACACCAAAATTTTACAGGTTATTGTGGGAATTATCTGAAAAATGATGGTAAACGCATAATGCATTTTGAGAAAAATATGAGTACACATTTAAATTAAAAAACATTCGAATATTACCCGATCACTTAGTAAATCTCTCCTATTGTAATAATACCCGAGTGTACCCTATTACCTGCTACTTACGTTCGTAGATTTTCTTTCAGAGTAGTTAATGTCCGTATCCCGTCCCATCGCCTGCCAATAGTGTGTATGTTATATCGTGTTTTTTTTAAGAGAGTTCGTCTCTCTTAGCAGTAAGAAAACTCCAAGACATTTTTAAAACGCAATATCTTTATATATTGTACATGAAATATATACATGACAAAAGTATATATGCATGTTACATTTACAAATTGAATATATCTACTCTAATGTCGCAAGCTATTTCAATGTAAACAGGGGACTGCATGGACTGAGCGGCTGAGCCTAGGAGACCGATAGCTCTGTGAGCAATTCGTAAAGATAGCTCACCGCTTTGAAAGAACTAATTCCCGTGTGCTAACTCATATGTCTGAAGTAACATAGCTCAAACACAAAGACATACCTGACTCCACTTTATATATCGCTAACATTATTGTACATACGACACAGAAAACGTAATTTAGATGTGTTGATATATAGATATTAAACAAAGTTACTAACTTGTAGATTATGGAATATTACGTTTTGTTAAATGTTTGAGTGAGCATTTATCATTAAAGGTAATATATTTTTGAAAGAAAGAAATTAATGAAATGTTTCTGACACTAATAAATTATACACTTGTCGAAAATAATGCTTGTTTTTCTTCAATCTTTCCCAATTCCTCTTCCCAAGAACTTTTTCTGTTTTGGCCATCTTCATTACAATAGAAAAAAATATTCTCTAATTATGTAAATGGCCTTTTCCTGTCTGACTGACTCGCTTGACTGAGACTGACTTATTGCCTGACTCACTCATTCACTTTTACGCATTGTTTCTTCGACCTTTTGCTAAATGTATCGGACTTATTATAATATACCCCGGTTGTGGTATGAAAATGTGATATTTTGGTCTACACAAACTCTAACGCAGATTAAATCGTATCACAACATAAAAACTTCCGTCCGGAGACGTGCTAGGTACGTTAATGTAGAACAAGTTTACTATAGGTTTCATCTCCAACTGTCAATTAACCTGGGTCCACAGTTTAGGTATGTCATTAAAAGATGTATAAACAAAACCCTAAAGTAAAATCACTGATTCCTAAATTGCATAAATTAGATGCAAATTATATAATTATGTATAATTTTCTTTCTACTTAACCGACGACAAATAACTCTGACCGTATATTACAAATGAACTTTAAATACACTCATCTTACTTACTACTTGATTTATATGTTAATCCATAGCCATGAATTCCTAGTATAAAAAAATGGGATACAAAAAGTTGCATGCAAAACAATGACACATATTTTCTTTCGTGTTTTTAAGACTTTCACTTAGTATGATAAAGTAAAAACCGTTAGCTCTCCGAACATTCGTTGTTCGTAATTCAAGAACCTACTGGTATGAACTATAGGGTATGACTGAACTAATAGGGTCCCAACAACGGAGATTTTCAATTATTATTTTTCGATGTAATACATAATATCATATATATATATATGAAAAGGATGAGGTACGTAAGTCATTAGTATATTATTTGTATGATATTAGAAGGTTTTTTGTATTGGTTTACAATTATGTGATATTGGTCAGTTCCATATAGATGAGAATGTAACTGAAAATATGTTTCATTTACATTGTTACCTAGTGTTCAAAGAAAAGTGGTTATTTTCTGAAGTTAGGGATTATATATCTGCTTTGTACCAAGATTGTCAGCGGGATGTACAAACTCTTAAAACTGAACGTGTCTGGTTAACATACATGACTAAGGAAGATTATGGTTGTATTTACAAAGGTGTTAGATCAAAGTTATTTTCTTTTTCCTACCAGTTTACTAAATGGGCAGAGAGAACATGTCATTTTAATATTGGTAATTTTTTTGTACTTAATCATTTACACTTTTATAGGCAGTTAGATCATTTGCATAAGTCAAAACAGAATATTAGATTTAAAAGTTGTTATAAGAGTAAATATGAAGGAGAATTATTAGGAAAATGGTTTAATAATGTTGTAGAATGGTTTAACTCTTTTACTTGTGGTATAACTAATTTACAATTGTATTTATGGGGTTTAACAGGTTGTGGAAAAAGTACATGTGTGGAGAAACTTTGTTTAAATGTTAATCCGGAATAAGTATTTATTCCTGGAGAAAGAAAAATGTTTGTCAGATTTAAATAATAATTATAAAATAGTACTTTTTGAAGATTTTAATACAGAAAATTATAAAGGTGAAATTGATGTTCTTAAAAGGTAATTAGAGTGTAAGTTATTTAGAGTCAATGTAAAGTTTAGTGACAGCTATGTTTTAAAGTTTGAAGGTATAGTAATTTTTGTATCAAAATATCCTCCTTTTCCAGATCTTGCATTTTAACGCAGACTTAAAATAATAGAAAAGACAGAACCTTATTACTGATATGTTTGTAAAACGATATAGAAGATATACGACTGGATGAAGACGTTACTTTAGAAGACATTATAGTAGACGTAGATGGAATCCTAGAGTAGGTATTTCGTCTATGCTGAGATCTTTACAATATGTAACTGAAACTGGTTATGGTAATTTGTCATTTAGTGGTATGTGAGGTATGGGTTCTGCAGTTGGTTCTGTTCTACGTACTGCTATGGCAGACTATTTAGGTGGTACTGACAAGAAGGGAGTCACATACACAACAATATGACAATGTACGTATTAGAAGTTTGGAAATTAAGTATTATAATTTTAATCAAGGAGGTGCTTTTGTTTATGTTAGAACTAAACCAAAACTGAATTTTACATGTGAAGATTGTGATAATGATCCGTTTCAAACATGTTGTAAAGCTATTAGAGAAAAGGTAAAGTTGAATCTGAGGAAAAGGGTTTCCGTTACAACCAATGGGAAGTTTATATAGAATCTGATTCTATAGATTATGATTCAAGTAGAGAAATTTTGTTACATAGCGGTCAAATCATGTAAACAATTATCCTAGATTTTACCACCTGACAACCCACAATTAATGACAACCCACATGGGTGGAAACAGTACAAATTACGTCGAAATTTAAAAGTTTTTCATAAAGTATTATTTAAATCTAAAAAAGTTCTGCCAATTTCTTCTTTTGATAGTAAGGATTTNAGACAGGTTCTGACCATATGTTTGTTTGATATGAAATGTTTCTGCAAGGAATTGGAAAACTTGGTTATGTCCTAATTTGGGTGATGTTAATTTACCAACTGTTAGTGATAAGTCTGAATGTACTGTTGTTTATCTTGGTTGTGATTTTGAGATAAAAGTAAATTATGTTATTTCTGGAAAGAAACCAGGTGTCATTTAATATTTGTCACAGTGTATGGAATGAAATACAGAATATAATTGGTTCCAAAAAGATATGGTCTTTAATTATCCTACAACACCTTTGGAAACTTCCTTTAAATTACAGAGGACGTATGATATTGTTTAATTTTTTAATATTAAAATGACATGTTCTCTCTGCCCATTTAGTAGCCTGGTTGGAAAAAGAAAATAACTTTGATCTAACACCTTTGTAAATACAACCATAATCTTCCTTAGTCATGTATGTTAACCAGACACGTTCAGTTTTAAGAGTTTGTACATCCCGCTGACAATCTTGGTACAAAGCAGATATATAATCCCTAACTTCAGAAAATAACCACTTTTCTTTGAACACTAGGTAACAATGTAAATAAAATATATTTTCAGTTACATTCTCATCTATATGGAACTGACCAAAATCATATAATTCTAAACCAATACAAAAACCTTCTAAATCATCATACAAATAATATACTATTGACTCACGTATAACACGAAACATTTATAACACGAAAAAATTATTTTCATTTAAGCAACAAAGGAATAAAATATTTTGACTATAGATTTAACATCAACATTGCAAAATCAATAAAATGTACTCTGTTGAAATTATTTGAGGTCAACTAACGGTATTTTTTCCAATTATTCATAAAAATTTGTAAAGGACCATTACACGTTTCTAAAGTTGACCTCTTCAGATGAGAATGAGTTCAATAAAAAATTAGACTTCTTGCAACAAGATATGCTCTTGCCGTCATTACTGACATTCATGACTTCAAAATTAACAAAGTCTATTTACAAACAGCCATTCTATGATGCTTTATTGCGGGTATTGGCAATCAAATGTGAGATATGAAATGCGTCTGTTTCCATCATATCGAGGTCACTAAACGTATCGCAGATTTGGGATTCTCTGGTACAGAAATAGTAATTTTTAAAATTGTATCCGCCCTTGTGTAATAATTATTGCTAAATAGGTAAATGATTTTTTAATTATATGTTTGTTGTCCATCCTTGTACTCCACAGTTTTTGTAATTTTAGTTTAAATGGTACATTATGTAAATAAAAATATATTTTTCGAAATTTCCTAAAAAAGTCATCAATTACTTTCTTTAAATTTTGTGGTCTTTGAATGTAATTCTTACGCACTACATACGAGTGTGTAGCATTTCGCTTAAAAGTTTGTTGAAAGTTGAAACCCGATAAGAAACTATACTTTTAACGAAATTTTAAAAATTATTTACCAGTGCACATGCTCCAAGCAGAAGAAGAATCAATTTTTGGAAATCAATAAAATAGATGAGAGAACCCAAAATTTATAATTTGTACCGCGGAATACATTTTTACGACATTTGTGAGGCACGGAAATCTTGAAATACCTCCAATGACTATGCCAAGTGCATTGATGCATATTGATCTACTTGCACAGAGCCCGCATTATTCTCTATGAATGAGCGAACTTCTAGGGCCACAATCGTACTGAAGTAGTTCTTCACTTACGAACTTGAATGTTCTGACAGCAAACGTTTTTTTACATTATCATGCTAACTAAAATGTTTAAAAACGTGAAAGAAAGTTTGTGTAATGGTTTTACACCAATAGTTATTCATGCAACTATTCGTATTCCATTTTTTTACACTAGGAATTCATTTCTAAGTACAATGGATCTCATCCGTTAGGAGCTGTATCTATTTGTACGTATGTATAATGAGGTATGAGAAGTGAGGTCAAGGATAATGTCGCACCTGTTTAATCAGAAGATCGAAATTAGAACAGCACAACTCTGAAGGGAACCATTTTGGAAAGTAATATAACAATGTCTCTCACTAACATAGTAATACACATCAGATAATGAAATAGAATTCAGAGACAATTTCCAAACTCTATTTCAGATATTCAAACTTTATCTTCGTAACTATTTCAGTCAAAAATAAATCCAACTAATTTCAACAAACCTTTCCTAATATTGGAATATTTATTCAATTCGTACTACGAATCTGTTATCTCGTATCAACACCACACCAAACCAAAATTATGTATGTAATAATGTCCTATGGTCGCAAGCACGAGTAAATACATCGCTATGTTAATGAAAAAAATTTATACTGTGTAGATAAGGTGCCTCCACTCTGCTTCTCATCCATAATACTACAAATAAAGCATTCAAACTTTTAAAGTCTTAAAAATTAGCCTTAAAAACACTTCATTTCATTCAAGAAAATATTTAATAATATATCAATTTCAGACTAATCGGTTAATTTGGAAAAGAAAAAATTTACAGAGGAGAACATATTAATTATTGTTTTTTATTTGTTATTTGTTTAAATATTTCTTTTCCGAAACGAGAACTAGAAGGTAAAAGTTTATGAACTTCTGTTATGAAAACATTTTTCTACTTTTTTGATTGTGAGTGAGATCTCTTTCTCTGCTTGTGTAACAGCTCCAGGTATTCTCGAACCGAAATGACAGCCTGGGAACTTGGTACAATACAGCTCACCTATAAGGCTATGGTAAAAGAAGAATTGAAAAGTGAGAAGCTTATACCAACAATCTGGTTCACTGTCATGATCAACCATGAAACAAGGTAACATTACAGAAGCTTGAAAGGAATTCTCTCTCAATATCAATGACAGAGAAAGTTGACCTGTCTAATGAAGTGAAACTAAACATTCTCTTTCTCAAACGCCATTCCCGAAATACACAAAAGAAACAAACATAATATTCACCTCGCGTGTTTCCGAAGCTCTGGATCCAGTCCATATAAACGCGATGCAAAAGATAATAATAAGTTAAGCTTCGTATTTTCACGCAACTTCCAAAACGAACCACTTTCTCATATTTTTCAGAAATTTAACTCTTAATGTGTTTGTAAAGTCCATTACCCAGTATCTTCCATAATCGCTAAAACGTCATCAACAGATAATATATCAGCAGTATGTATTCCTCAATTCTGGCGTAATAGTCCTAAAAAATTCTCGATGTGAAGAAATTTTTTTTTGTCTTCAAACATTTGTCAGGTGCATTTGAAGAAATTTTTAGTTTCCACAAAAAAAAGTGGTCCAAATGCGCCAAATTAGACCTACGTCTTATCTTATATCTCCAATATTCGTTCATCTTGGATTTTTTAAGCACATCTTCGTTAGTAACTACAACAAAACCCACTGTATGCCACACGGAATAGAAAACACTCAATCGTTTTAATTGAAAACGTCTTCCGGGTTCGCAACCTGTAAATATTTTTTCCGAGACACCTACTCAGCTTAATATCCCAAAAAGTTAAAAATACTAACGAAGAGTCGAAAAAGCCTGCATTAATATCCTTTTATTTTGCTTTTAGGCGTTCTGGCGTTGGTTTCAGACCTCGGGAACTTCACATCACGCCCCAATTTATCAGTGACCTCGCACACTTGATGAGAGAAAGTGACTGCTTAAAACCAGTGGCTAGATCGCGTGATACGCACTAAACAAATGGGGGAACGAAGCGGTCATGAGCACCGGACTTCCGGTCACCAGCGTTCGTGTTATGGGCGGTTCATTTGAAGATAGGTACATACGTATAATGATAAATGCTTATCACCTCCGGGTTTGTTAGTTTCCGATTTGCATTTCTTCGATGACGATTTTCATTTTACTGCCAAACTTTTCTACCTCATATTCTCTTGAAGGTGTGTGGTGACGTGTTAAAATATACTTGTGTCGAAATGGTGCAATTCTCTCGATAACACCATCGTAAGATAGGGAATCTAACTAACTAACTAACATATATGCAATGCTTCATGTTATTTGTTGGTATTACATAACTTTAAAATTTAAAAAAGAGTTCTCGATTAACAAAATATTTTCTAGAAACAATTAGTTACACCATTGTACTTTTGTGGTATATGTCACACAAGAATAGTTCCCAAAAATTTCAATTATTATTAAATTAGTTTAAAATAAATATTTCATAAAATTTAAAGATATTTTCTGATTTTAAATAATTTAATACTGCAGTAAATAATTGTATTTCATATTTTGTTTGAATTTTCAAATTAAGGAGTGAATTTATCCTAAATTAATTGGTAATATTTAGTTATTTCAATTAATAAAAGAACAGCATAGAATTACATTGAAAGTAAGTACTCCGATATACAAGCTACAGCGTCAATGTTATTGAGTAAAGTGTCAAAATCTTTGCCTTACAAAAATATTACTTCAAAAATTATCTGGACATATAAACAGACAAACGTACAAATGAACATGAGGAAAAGGAGAACAATGTACTTTTTTTCAGTGTTAAATATTTCGAGGACAAATTTACGGATTCTCCGAAGAATATTTGACGCAAGATACGATAAGTGCAGGAAATTATTGCAAAGTTATTGTACAAAGGAAAAATTTAAGTTATTTAATTTTTTATTTTACTAATATTATTTATTTCAAATACATTATTACAATACGATAGTTTTACGTATGAAATAAGACGTTAATGAATTGTGACAAACAGTGACACAAAATAATGACATAACCACTTATTGTTTATGTTTGAAGTGCGGCCTAAAGACAAAGGAATGAAATACTGAACAAGTTACAGAATTTATCATTAGATTACTCCGTTCAAATGAAAATGAATGATTTAGGAAGGTTGTTACTTACTTAAGCTACGACACACTGAACTGTAATGATTTCATATTGACATCAACCGTGTATTGATACGCAACTAATTTCATGAGCGGTTGTCAATCGCGAAACATATAGAATAGTAATAATAACAAACAATAAAAACATAAATTTGTTCAAAACGATGTTATTCTCTTCGATGTATTTCTTGATAAAAGTGAAAAACCAAAATGAAATAAATAAACATGAAAGAAATGAAATAACAATGTTCAATGTCTCATTAAGTGAAAACCATAATACACAAGTTGCGTTCAAAAACAAGTCGAACTTTCGTCATAAAATATTTACTGGATTGCTTCTGCCTTTACGAGTGGTTGTCTCCTTCGAAATAATTCCCCTTGCTTACTATGTACCGCTTCCATCGTTTCTTCCATTGTTCATATGCTCTCTGGAACACGTTGGTGCGGTGGCTCGCAGTTGCCTCCGCGAATTCGCTTGTACCGGCACTTCACTAGGCGTTGCGTATTTGTGTATTTGCCATATTTGCCCAAACACGGCGAAGTGTGAAAGCGATTTGTCTGTATTTGCTCTGTTGTGGCAAATACGCAAATTCGGGAACACCCTCATCCGCCCTCTTGTCGGTTTTAGTCGCACATCAAGAGGCTCAAATAAGGCAAATATTAGCGAGGTCCGTCCACACTCGGTTTGCAGTGTTTCGCTCAGTACAGGAAGCGCGATAGAGACTTGTTGACATTCTGGTTCTTTAACCTATACTTTTGACTTTTTTATTGTATAAATTCTTCTATACGGACTGAAACATTTCTATCGACTGGAATAACGAAACAGTATAAAGATTCCTTGCATTATATCAAATACTTCCCGTCCATCATTGGTATAAGCAAACATATGACATTATTGAATTATTTACTACTTTGGTCCATGTGTGGATGATATGCTTGTGATATTAGTGAATACGTCAAGTATTTTGCCAAATGCAGCAAATACGCTACGCAAATACCGTAACGCCAAGTGAAGTGTCAGCATTAGATTTCTTCTAAACTTTGAAACGCACGCCCTATCAAAGTGATTTTTAGTTTGAGAAAGAGTAAAACGTCAGTTGAATCCACATCTGGAGAGTAGGGATGATGGGGAAGCAAGGCTGTTCCTTTAATGACCAAGAATTGACCAATGAGCAGACAAGTGACTTGGCGCGTTGTCGTGATGCAATATCCGTATCTTGTTCTTCCTCAGATCAGATCTCTTCCAGCTCACATCTTCACATAAACATCTTAAAACTATAACGTAAAACTCTTTTTCACTAATCGCAGATCTAAGAACATCAAAATTTTCATGGTTATTTGATGGTGAGGGTGTCACCAAACTTCGATACTCGTCGATCGATGTTCAGCTGAACGGAATCGCTTAAACCACTCTTAACATTGTGTACGGCTAATACAGTCCCCTTTACGGACCTGCTGAAGCAACGTTCACGTTTTAGAGTCAGATTTTCCGAGAAAGTTAACATTCCAACACTGCTCCAGCATGTTCTTCATTTTCTCTGCCATCACCACATGTGTTTACTTCACTCGTTGCAAGTGGGTAACCGATCAGGTTACCGGAATGCGACAACCAGTACCCTGTACCCAATAATTGCCTGTAGGTAAAGTGTAGCTGCTGTACGACAAGTTACCAAATACGGGAGAACTGCCAACTTACTCAANACCAAATTCGGGAGAACTGCCAACTTACTCAATGCCTATGTCGTACATTACTCGACTTAGTGATATTTTCATCTTATACGTTGTATTCACTACCACCAAACGTTTTTTTATTGTTATATTTGTAAATGGGATTATGTATCGTGCTATTGAAGCTTATCTACATGGAGCGATAGAAGTTAGGAGTTGAGTGGTACGTCATCGTTAGTAGGTGGTTAGTTATTGATACTAGAAGGAGCTGGATAGAGGAAGGAAGGTTGACGTTTCAGTAGTCACAACTGGGACATTAATGTGAAAAGCTACAAATTTTCTGGCCCCATCGGGATGACTTGGTGAGAAGCGACAACACTACCACCTTCGCCACCGGTGGAGCTCACCAAACTTTACAAAATACCTCTAGGAGAGTCTGTCCTTAAAATACTCATTTTTTATCTTGTAACACAAATTAAATACCTACGAAATGTTTAAAAAAGTGAAAGTGACCTCAATTTAGATACCAGATAATATATACGTTAAACAGTAATACCATAAATGTTGGCCTCGACTAGGGGTGGACATTGGTTCCGGTAGGACAAGTTTCCAAAATCGACTTAAAACGAATTAAAACCGAAGCAAATTTTAGCCGAATCAGTACCGAACCTAATTTTTTGCCAATCAGCATAGGTTTAATTTGGTTTCTAAAAAGAAAGTAATTCTAAGTTTTGTTATCACAATTAAATTGAAATAGTGCACTTTTAAACCGAAAAGTAAATTAATTTGTCGGAACTCGAATAATATTTTAATTAGTTACCTGAAATATACATAAATATTAAATTAAAATGAAATAGTGTAAATATGAAGCATTTTACCCATAAAAATAAATTAAAACGGAAATTGACTTCCAATTGACAGTTAACGTTTTATTTATTAACTGTGTAAAAAAATTTAAATGATGATGATATTTTTTTCAACCGAAATAGGAACAATTTTCAAGTCTGAATTGTTTTAACAAAACGCAGCTAACAAATAAATATATGAAAAATTACAGTCTAAAAATACACTAAACCTTTATGTAAACCGATTTGGACCAACTGCACCGTCACCAAATAACTGTGCATGATACTCCACAAAAGTAATAAAAATAATATCAAAAAAATTATACTAATAAACAAAACTGTAAATGATGATAAAATAATTTTTTTTAATATGAATACCTACTTTAAGTGCGAAATTATTTCATAAAGTTATTTATTAGATTGCCAACGTTTCGTGATTCATGTTTACTTCATCCTCAGGGCAGGCAAAAAATACAAATACAAAACAGTAATATACAGAAATGGTATTTTAAAATTTACATCATATTTAATACATTAAATAATTATAAACTATTAAATTGTGTAACATACCTGTAATGTAGTACATCTAATATTTCTTAAAAACAATAGTTATTTACAGTAACACACACTGTAAGTACCTTAGTGTTTAAATTACAATAACAGAGAAGGGAAGGTTACTGAACCTTCCATGAAACTTGACCAGAAGTTTAGAAAGTTTTAAAGATTTTTAGAAATGCAACTTTCTGTCTTTAATAGTGACACATAGTTTAGGTTGATTATAGTGAATGTGAATATAGACAATCTAATAATCTCATCTTTGAAGACAATTATTTTCTATTTGACTAAATATTTTAACAATAATAATATTCTTTAATTAAGCGTTAACAATATTATGATTGCAACAGTTTATGTGTTTTTTTATGTTTATGTTATTTTCCAGTTAATTAACTGTGGTATTTTAAGTTTTTATTTGTTTTATTATTTTTATGTTACAATACGAAGAACGGAAGCGGTAAGACAAAGATGAAATCTGTTTTGGTCTACAGAATATCCTAACGTTCAAGTTAACATATGAAAAGACATAGTTTTAATAAACCTATCGGTTAACCGATTGGACTTCGGGTTTAATTTTACTACTTTACAACCCGAAACCGACCCGAGAGAATCGAAAATTTTCGGTTGGGTCGGTTTATTTGACCACCCCAAGTCTCGATAAGGTCTGCACATCCTTATGGTTTTAGACAATATCATTGACTTGTCAAATGACAATGTCTAGCTTCTTTAGTCTAGAGACTTGCTCACACATAAAATTCGACCAAGGAATAGGAATTTTGTACAATAGCTAATAGTGCTTAGGAAATATTGTGTTTTTCCACACAGAGCATGCGTTAGTTAAGGTTGGTCTGACTATTGATTTATAGTTGTTGAACCGTAGTCTGTTTTACATGTGGAATGGATGTTATCTACCTGGTATATTTTGTGAATTCTTGTGAACTGCTTTATTTGTTATTTGGTTATTATGATCTTTTTTATGAATATGATCCTCCACTGGTACATTCGACTTTATTCGAGATACCGGTGTACAGAACCATTTGTGTATTTAGGGATTGAATTGATTCTCAAAGAGAGAAGAATTTTCTTTGTGATTTCTCGAGGCTTCGTTCTGTTCTCCAATTGTCAGCACAATGTGTGAAAAAGTTTTTTGAAGTTCAGTACGTTCAGTGAGAATATCCTAGAGTAGGGCAGTATCGTAATCGTAGGGCTTAATCGTAGTGTAGGGTAGTAAGAAGGGCAGTATCGTCTGCGAAGAATACAATTTTTATTTCATGGTTTGAGAATTATCGGCAATTTTTATATTTTTATGAGTCGCAGAGATCGCGGGGAGCCTTGAAGTATACTTGGTGTGATTGATTGACTAGATCAGAGGTCAGGAACATTTTCATACACGCGAGCTACATAATCAAACATTAAATACCTCGCGGCCGCATAAATATCCAACATCGCATTTCGAAATTGTTGCATAAAAATAAAAGATTTAATTAATCAATGTCGTTAAAGAAGGTGGACAACCGTCTTTTAAATTTTTTATTGTTCAGAGAATGGGGCTGTACTTAACTCAAGTATAAGCTGATATTTCCGTCTTTTATCTACTTGCTGACTTTGCATGCTCTTGAAGATTGGACTCCATATTAGGTCTCAGTGTAATTATAATTATACAGAACAAATATAAAAATGAATTAGATATTTTTTAGGAAATCATATGCCTCTTATAATTATTGTATGAAATTTGAAATCGAATTTGTATTTAGATCATGAATGAAATTCATAATAAAAATTAACTTTTTCAAATTCAATTTTTTATTTTTAAAATAACCTTAAAAATAGTTCAACTGATGTAAATAATATATCCCAAGTTTCATAGTAGGATATGAATACTTTTAGGGGATAGAGGACCTTGAGTTGGGGCACGCGAATCACTTTCAATTCGGTCGCCCTGTACCGAAACATTAAGTAAAACATAGCGATTGCAATACATATGTTTATCGTTTTAAGTAATCTATATTTCTGTAATATAATGCATATGTGATATATCGTTAGTTACTATTCAAAATACATAGGGTAGGGTGGAGAAAAGAAATTAGACCCTTTTGATAAACTATATTTCATTTTTACTCTGCATACAAAATTTAACAAAATATTTTAATGTATATTTCCTTATTTTCAAAGTTTCACAAACATTGTTTTCCGGACTCTCTTCCCATCAGATGGGGCAAAGATTCGCATTCCGGATCATTGCACCAAGAGGTCGGATTTGAATTCCAAGTGGCGCAATAAAAGGCTTTTCACAACAGAAAATCCGCCTCTGCANTGCTGAAATTTTTGAATCCGCCTCTGCCTTAGGGCCCTTGATCGGAATTGATGGGATGGTCCCTTGCTTGCTTCCGGAGAGTAAATTATTTTTTTTCCTCCACGTGGTCATACGCAGTTTGTACTGTTTTTTGACAATAAATTTATTTATTATTTATTATTAATGAAATCAATCAAACTCCTTATTTGCACAGTAACGACTTTTATGAGAGAACAGTTATCGTCATTAAATCACATTGTGAGTAGGTCATGGTTTTATACTGAAAGTGAAAAATGGGAATCAGAATCTGAAGAATTGGGAGAGTTTAGACTCATCTTTTATGATGCTTAATTAGAATTTTTGTCCAGAAAAAACCTCCTTATAAATATTACTCTAATATTTAATGAGATACAAAAATAAAAATTAAAGCTTAGTTTTATTTTGCTATTTCTTCATGTTTTAGTGCAAACTATTACTCATCGCTATACGGTATTCGGTCGTTGTAATCTCAACAATCTTACAGTATATCTCAAAAGCGTGTTGTCGAGCAAATTCTTCACCGAATAAGGTCGGATGAAATTAAAATCATGACGATTTCTGTTGCAGATAAATTACAGTTAGTAAATACGGTAATGAATGTAAACTTTATTAACATATACTGATCTCACAATGTATTATATTTAGCTAGTGATCCGCAATGCATGTCAATCAATAACAGAAGAGACTATCCAAGAGGAATAAAACAAAATTAATATATTAGCATGGTAACTACATTATATAAATACAATAATCTAATATATGATGTTGCAGTGTATTTATGTATTAAAAATTCCAACAGTAACCTTCTTAACATTTTAGAACTAACTCTTCTAGGTAAATACAATTGTAAAGTTTTAAAAGGAGAAAAATAATTGTATCGATTCAAAGCCCACATATCAAAAATGTGATCATATAAAAAACTACTGCATACGAGCAATTGTTTGTGCGTTCTTTGCAGGTGACTATTACACTCAAAATTGTAAAGCTACCAGCATTCCCACGCTGAAATGCACAAACTACGGGGAAATCTACTCATCATAATAACATCAAGCTAACATTGGTCCAAACGCTTCTTTTTTCTACAAGTTGGGCAAAATAAAACTGGCACTGTCTTAATCCTTAATGTCCAGAATATGTTTAATCAATTTGTGAATCAACTATCATAAGATCAATGACTGTACAGATATTTTCAGCAAGACGGAGCAACTGAACACTCCGCCTGGATACAGAAGAAAATAGCTATTGTTGCTATCCCTCAAGCCAAGCAGAGATCCTAGGCGTGTCTCTCAGTTTGATAAATCGTGCGTAGCGCTGCATCGACGTTAACTGTGATCAACAATGAACAGTTAATGCATCAGTTCTTGACAGTTCGCCAGTATTGGACACTTGGGTTTTAGAATCAAATGGAAAAGCTTCAGGGTACTTTTTAATTTTGACGCAATACCTTATGTATCCTTTATCATAAAATGTATCACTTGTATCACAAATATTGCTGCCTACAAACCGTCTTTTCCACTGACAATCGTGGCCTCTTTACCGAGAATAGCAGTATATTGAAAGAAGGTGACCTTAACGTGATATAGCTTTATCCATCATTATCTATAAACACAAAAAGATCTTTCCTTCGTTAGTTCATTTCAGGTAATGAACTAAAGTTTTCGCCCCCCTAGAACCATCTTGCTTTCCATCTAACTTAAAATTTCTTTCAGATACTCTCGATATAGCTCTTACAAATACTTAATACGCAATTTGTTATGTTTCTCCTAACGCGAACTGCACTCTAACCACAGTCCAGTAATATTACACTAGATTTATAGTTCGAAAAAATAGCTTTTTGACCTAAAAGGTAAAATGATTGGACTTTCAGTCTCACTAAATATTTAGAATAGGGAGGCATAGAACACCAAGTAATTACAGATGTGTTGAAAGGAAAGGGGAAAATGATCATCACGAGAAAAGAATATGTGCTACATTACATACGGGAAGAGGACAAAATTACTATGACAGAAATGGAATGTGTGAAAAGACATCATAGAGGTAACAAACGTCCAGGTTTCGATATGATCACGTTTCACGTTCTCCGCAAGAACCAATTCTGCAATGTTAATTCCCAAACAGGTTAGAGCTGAAGTTCATCAAAGATTGCCTCAACGTCTCCTACTAATTAACTTATTCATCCCCAAAATATGTATTTATAGAAACGTTCAATTGTACCCTTTTGCTGGTCAATTTCTTTTTCATCCATCTTCCGTATCGACCTCTCGAGAAATCGCCCTAATAACAATCTAAAGCAAATTGGATACGTACGTGGAAAATAGCCGTAAAACTGAGCTCCAGTGAAAATACGCGTATCCAAAGTTAAAATATGTGCTCTGAGTAATGTTACGTTGTATGAAAATGGGAGACGGGACCGAGATTCGAACTCGGGTTTGAATACCTGGCGGTGAGGTTCGCCGCAATTTAAGAGATTTCAACATGCTCTCTGAGGTTGTCTTCTGTTGCTCTTGCTCTATTTATTTACTCTTGCTCCATTTCATGTTTTCCATATCAACTCCGAAGTAAGTACCATTCATATAAATGAAAACCAGTGATGACAAAATAACAAAAAGGAAACGTAAATTACATCAACTCCATCCTATAATCTATTAGAGAGGCTTTATTCATTCAATATTTAACATTTTGGGGGAGTTTGTGACAAATTCCCTCGTCGTATTTCCCTTTCTCTACACTTGTTAAACAACTCTTAAGATTATTCTTACGTCGATTTTCACAGCAAGTGGCTCGTCAACATAAACAGACTCTCTTTACGTAAGTCCTTGGAAGGTGTATTTTCTTGGATTACTGGAAACTCTTTGACCATGATGTAGAACCTTGAGTTGACCAGTACATTTCATCAACAAAGTATACAAAAAGGAAGATAAATAAGGCACAATAAAGAATTCAAAAAGAAAAAGGAAATAACTTTCCCATTTATACTTAACGGGTAACAGAGCATCTTAATTTGGATACGAAACACATAAATTACCTCCTTTCTAGTTTATTTACTTCTTTCTTGAAAGGCTAAGGAAGTTCAAACCTCTAACATGACACTCAAACCTTGGGAACAAGGAGGAGAAAAGGTAATAAATAAACATATAGTCATGTAATACGTTATTAAGTTTTCATTTATAAACCAAAGCTCAAAAGCGAGGAACATAGTGATAGTGTAGTTTCACGATGTCAGTGGTGGCATAAATTAACGTTCCACATTTGGACCAATAGGTTAACAGGTCATTGCAAAAATTCGTCCAATTAAAAATTTCTCGTTTTTAAATTTTGGTTTCTCTAAAATCATTAATTTTTTGTTTTGTTTTCTATTAAATCCTAATTTATTGGCATACTTTTGATATTGCAATAAATGTCTATTTTTTTCTTATCTTACGAGTGTAATGAAATGTTCAATCCACCTCTGCAGTCCTTTATCGAAATTGATGGGATGATCCTCTGTTTACTTCCGAAGAGTAAACTAATTTGTTGCTCTCCGCGTGGTCACACGCAGTTTGTAATAGTTTTATGACAATAAATTGGTTTATTAGTATATGTAATTCCTTATGAAGAGGAATTAATGGTACACTTTACGCCATGCTAAGATTGTCATTGAAATACATTATTGTCAGTTAAATGTGATAGTAAAGAAATAAAATGCTGACCTTGGTAGTATTTTGAATGTTAAAAAAATTATTTGAAACCATTTGAATGACAAAAGAATTCATAAAAATTTACTATGTATCTACAAAGCAAATGCGCGTCACCGAAGAAGATGATCATTGAGCATTTATGAAGATATATAGTCCTACAATTCACTTTTAGAAGAAGAATAAGTGCACAGATAATTTCGGTATGGAATCATACGTAAATGCGATTTTATGTCTATTTCTCTGCAATCTTTATTTGCGTTCAATATTTTAGAAAACTTTACAAGTCGTAGATGTACTTTTATTTACTTATAAACAGGAAAAAGAAAACTTGCTCAGTCATGCAGTGAAGCAGAAAAGGAATGAGATCAATTTAACTAGTCTGATTTCAAAAAGTTTAAATATGTTATATATAATTAAACTAGAGTTTTGATATTTTTCTGTAATCAGAAATTTAAATTGCAACGTCTCACGTATTTCAAAGAGGTAAGAATTTTTTAAAATTCTTTTAGCTATAAACTACACATAGAACACAAATAAAAATAAACTATAAATATTTATATATGTATTTTTATCTAACAAATAATATAAACCCATCGTTAACAAGCCTCGCTCGCCTTAACACTAATGAAATACCTATACTAGAATCCTGAGTGCACAAGGCTAATATTTATGACTAATTTCTCATTTATGCGGTACTATCATTTTTGATAGTACCGCAAGTTGGTATGGATAATACTCGAAATTCGTTGACGATCATAAAAGAGTTATAAGTCGAAGAGCAGAAGTGATTTGAAAAGAAATCAATTTTAACGTGGTAGCAAAAATGAAACCAAGTAATAAATTCAGAACCCTCATTTTCGTGGAACGAATTCTCATTGGAACTTTTATTTCAAAATATCCTTGAGTCTGCGTTCCGACGGGATCCATTGCTTTGTTATTTTACATAATTAACTTTAAAAACAGTTTTAATTATTACAATCAATCACAAAATGTCAGCAAAAACAAACAAAGAATACATTATTCACACGCTTATTTAATTAAATATCGAATTATAATTCATTATCATGAATTTAGTTTTCTAGGAAACAATTGCACTTACGACTACGACTAGATTGCAGTGTTCAGAAACGAATCCCTTTCGCGCGTGTACGTCTGGGATTTCTCAGAATTCGAAGTTACTGTGAAGGTATAAAATGAAGGAGGGAAAAACAATATATGTAGTGGTTCAGAATTCCTATTAAACAGTTACAGGTGTTGTAGAGGGGACTAAGGACAGCAATATTTGGTAATAAACCCATGTCCGGAAATGCGCCGTTTGGAAGATAAACGACTTTGAACAATGGCAGGCAATACACATTGACAGAGGGCGGTGTCTCATGTCACGTCATGTGTCATTTGGAGGATGTGTCATTGCATATCCGTCGGACGATGTGGTTCCAGCATGATGGCGCGCCAGCCCACTTTCGTCAGCACCTTCACCAATCATTCGGGGATAGGTGGTTAGGTCGCGGTGGACCGATTCGTTGGCCACCACGATCGCCCGATTTAACACCCCTGGACGTTTTTCTGTGGGGCTACATGAAGAGTATTGTTTACCCCCGTGGAGTCAGTCACAAGACGATCTCCTTGCCCGTGTCATTCAGGACACTCCAAGACGTTTAGACCGTGTGTGTGTGAACATTGTTCGCAGGTACACTTTGTGCAACGAAACTCGTGGTCGCCACTTCGAGCATATGTTGTAGATCACGCAGGTATAAGTTGGTTGATGCACGGGCAGTGTATCCTTTGACGTTATTTCAAAGTCGTTTATCCTCCAAACGGTGCATTTTCGCACATGGGTTTATTACCAAATATTGCTGTCCTGAGTCGCCACTACAACACCTATAACAGTGTAATAGGAATTCTGAAGCGCACACAGCATAGTGTGCCGCCTGGTTCACTTATCTCCTGTTTGAGGGATGTCTCAGGTCTTCAAGGTTAGGTATCGGTGGAAATGGTGTACAGTTGAGGAAGGCGAAATAGTGGTTAACACCCTTGTTATCAAAGCAGGATCCAGGTTCGATTACAGGCTCGCCGCCAATTTCACTTGACCTAATGTTATCACGAGTAAAAGGAAATGAGAGTAGCATTAATAATGGGAGTACCTCATTATCAAACCCTCGCTTTGTTCATCTCGACAAATTCCACTTACATCAGCCGGAGGTTGAACTACTCCCTAAAGATAGTAGGCCAATACAAACGGAATTGATCTTCGGAAATATAGACTGAGCCAGTAAAAGCGGACACCTCAAATATCTCCAAAACGAATAAAGATATTAAAGAGCAGTTTAATAGCAAAGTCGCGATATCTGTTTTAACATTTGACGTGTGTTCAAATGAGTGAAAATTCTCTTACCGCAGAGATCTTTATTTATAAAAAGGAATTTCCTTCTTTCACGTCTTCTCAAAGCCCTTGAAAAGATGGTTTCAAAGATTACATTATTAAATTTGAACGAGCAACAGAAGAAAAACGTCATGGTTAATAATTAAAAATTTCCTATAATATAATTAGCTAAAACCGTGCAATTAAACCTCACGGAAAACTGAAGCTGACAGATATTCTGCATGGAAATACGAATGTTTACTTTTTAGGTAAAATTATTTTATTTATCTGAATAATATCGCAGATACTTTTCTTCTCCATATCTCCTATTTGTAAGCAAGTTTCACCCTGATTCATATTTAGAATTNATATCGCAGATACTTTTCTTCTCCATATCTCCTATTTGTAAGCAAGTTTCACCCTGATTCATATTTAGAATTAACAATGTAAATAGGACATATGAATAATTCACAATATTATATAATGAAGCATATCGTAATTCAGGTATAATTCCTCGCGAATATTTTTTATTACTTTCCAGACTCTTTCATTCATCAGGAATCGAATAATCAAATTACATCCTTTTCAAATAAACGAGTCAAGTGGCATCTTTTCTTGATGTAATCTTTAAATGCAGTTATCTCGGAAAGGAGAAGACGGAAGATGAAATGAAAGGAAATCGCAGACAATCTTTTAATGTTCTTACGTACGATACTTCATTTGTGTGATTTGCTTCGTCGGGTTACGCAGAAATGAAACGATAAAAAATTGGGACATTTGCATATTAATGTAAATGATGGCTGAGAGACTTTACGTCACGCCTGGGTGATACTATAATATGGCTGTGTTATAGTACCGTTGATTTACCGTGGTTTCCCTGAAAATCCCTTTTATCGTGACTCATATCCCTTTTTCTTCTTCGAAAAGTATATAACTGAATACACCAGGACAGAAAAATATAATTATCTTGCACTAAAACAAACTGTTTCTACAATGAAATTTTTAGAGCACGACTTAAGGTGTTGTTTACCGCCACTTCTTTACAATCTCAGGAATTGCGTTCTTAATTGTTGTATTTGTAAATGGGAAATGTAGCGTGCTCTTGAAACTTATCTTCATGGAGCGAAAGGAGTTAAGAGTTGGGTGATAGGGTTATTGTTACTAGGTGGACCGCTTAGCTGGGTTTACCAACAACTTGGCCCACGTGGAAGGTTTAGTAGAAATAGTTAGTTATTGATACTAGGAGCAGCTGGATAGAGGAAGGAATGTTTGTTTTTCAGTAGTCACAGCTACATGAACTGTGACATTAATGTGAAAACCTACAAATTTTCTGCCCCATCGGGAATCGAACCCGGGATTTTTCGATGATGAGCGACAACACTACCACCTGCGCCACCTGGAATTGCGTTGCGCTGACAACAGTACGTTTCTCATGCAAAGCATGATGGTATATCGTACGCTGAATTACGTACTAGTGCATATCAAATTTCTTTCTCTTTCTATTATTTCATGGAGCACCATCAATGTGCTCTACTTGTACTGGAGATAGTTACATTAAATCGATAGTTATATCCGCCTTCAAGCTAAGGCTGAAGTTGCTTAAAATATCAACGAGCTTACAGGGATGGAAGAATTACCGTCATTATAATAAAACAGCTAGCGTCTTACTTTGAGACACCTTTTCATAAGGTTCCATACACTCAAATTATAATCAGCCCCTCCGTGACTCAGATAGTACCTTCTAGCTCATTACCAATTCCCGGTGGGGTCAGAAACAAATTTGTAGCTTTTCACATTAATGTCCCACTTCATGTAGCTGTGACTACTGAAAAACGAACCCTCCTTCCCTTATCCAAGTCCTCCTAGTATCAATAACTCTAACTACTTCTTCTAACACCTCCACGTGGGCCAAGTTGTTGGTAAACTCAGCTAACCGGTCCACCTACTAACAATTACCATCCACCCACCTCCTACCTCCTATCGCTCCATGTAGATAAGCTTCAATAGCACGATACATTTCCCACTTACAAATACTACACTCATAATAAATAAATACAAATTATAATGAAAATTGTCTCACGGAGTAGCCCTTTCCTCTAGGGTGTGCAAAATCAAAATTTATTTTTGTTTTACAATATTTATAATAATCATTACTACATATTAGATATTACTACTGAAAAATACACGTTCTTTACAAGTAGCAGAGTGGCACAACGTAAACCGGTATGGCCCATAACCCAAAGACGTTAGAAAATTCAGCTAAATATTTTTTACTCAGATCACTTTAATTAACGTATTCAATAATTTGCAATAGTCCTGGAATGAACACGCTAAATGATCAAAAAGCTTCACCACAATATTTACGCCAGCAAAACTGCGAGTACTCAGCTAGTACAGATTTCATTTGACAGGTTTGTATTTTTAAAGAGCTAATTGATTTGTTTTTCGTTTCATCGCAACCATTATTCCTAGAGTGAGACCTCTATAGACGGAAGGAATAAATTCTTCCCCGTGTCGATACCCAGTTATGGGTTACGTGGGAATGTGAGAAATGGTTAATGAGGAAATAGGAGCGACACATTTCTACATTACGAAACCTCGCGATAAAAGTCGACATTATGGCTTTATATAGCGCGCAATCCCAAACCGACAACATATTTTAAGCCATTATATTACTTAATCAATAGCTAGAACAAGAATTTTAATTTTTTCCAGTTCTCGGAAGTTAAAAGTAATCAGAATATATATTTCTCGCTCTGAACAAGCGATTGATTTGGTTCGTAACTAGAAGATGACATGGTTAAAAGCAAGCAGTTTATTTTTTCCAATATAGTTTTGTCGATTACATTAACATCATTAAGAATGATTGCAAAGCAGTCGAAATCTACCAGGAAAACGTAAAATGTATGTTTTCGAAAATATCTTCCTTAACTATATTTGTAAATTTCGACAGAAAATATTCGATCAGTTCTTTTCACATTTATTTATCTACCTATTACTTCACATAAGTCTCTCCTGGTTTGATCACTTCTGTTTCTCTGAAAATATAATTCTTTTTCCTTACAATACCTGTATCATCTGCACAAGCACAATTGTGCCATTGAATGAAAACTTTTAACTCACTTAACTATTTTAATTTGTATCTATAAATAAATACAAATTACATATTTGTGAATATAACTTATTTATTTTAATAATTAAAATAAAAGCAACGGAGTGTAATATGGTAGCGTTTGGTGTGGATAGGATACTTTTATGTCTATTTCACAAGTCGACATATTATTTGTATAATAATTAATAGAAAAAGTTCAGATTCTATTTTAATTGTACTTCATAAGTTCTTTTTACGTTTTCCATAGGGTCTTCTGGATTTCGTGCCCATAATCTTGTGTTCATTTATTTTTTGTTAGTCAATTTCATATGGATTGACCCTTAAGTGTCTCAAATTAGAGGCTTTAGATAAGTGTCTTTAGCATTAGTATTGTCTGGGTGTATGTGGAGTTAAGATGATGTGTACCAGTTGTTGGTATTTCTTATATGTGGGAATATTGCAATTTGTTAACTTGGACATATGATGAGTAAATGAGTGTGAAGTGAGTTATTACAAGCTCTGAAGAACCGTGGAGTGATCTGGAGAGCATTTCCGTTTGAAAATTATGGTTTTACAATACAAATTTTACAAATATTATCTTTTAATAAAATACATCACCTCATCAAATGGATTATTGATAATTTATTCAATGGTGATCAAATATTAATTGTTCAATAAGGCAAATTGACATATTTAATGATAAGGATTTCGTAACAAAATCAGAATTTTTTTAAAGATACAAATCAATTAATTCGTGTAAATATATGTTTAATGCGGACATAATGAACAAACAACAAACGTATGAAAGTCATAAAATTACATCCCAATCAAGAGTTTTGTTTAGAATATTCTTTAAAACAGCTGTCCTAAAAATTATCTACTTGTTAATCTGATTACCTATAGACAAAAGCTCCACTAGTGATAACGTGCTTACAACGTACGTAGATTACACAACGTAGGGAAGGAAAAACGGCATTCCGTACATGAATAGAAATCCGCTTACCGTCTGTAGATCGCTTGAAACATGTAGAAAAGACGCCTCAAGATTGTCCCATCCTCTGTGAAGCAAGTAAAGGTCCCGTAGAGGTAGTGTGCCTCCTCACATCGCGTTAATAACATTGGAGGCTAGCCGTTAGTTGTGCTGTCGGCACTGCGGTTGCGTTGAATCGCTTATACAAGTATTACAGAGTTTAGCCTGCACGGAACACACCTAGAGTCGTGAGTCGCTTCAACCAGTGCATATAAAACGCAGAAATTATAATACAAAATTGCGTTACGTTTACCTGTAACACGTAAATTTAGTGTGCGAAAAATATGGTAACAGTTTAACAAAGTATGCCAATTATGAATTTCAATTTAATCTGTCGAAAATTCAGGTCCAATGAAGAGGGTGCTACAGCCACCTTCGCTCCCCCTCCCCTCATGGATCCGCCACTAACTACTAGCACAGGTCATTGTCACGTAAAATAGCGGCCGAGTTAGGGAAGCCTCTAGTCATTCCAACCGATCATAAAGTGATAGGTACCTCGCAGTTCGGCAGGGCATACGTGATAGCGTACGGCGGCGGCGGAAGGGATCGGAGTAGTGAGTGGGTGGGGAGGGTCGGACAAGTGAACGACTTGGGTCGCAGCGTCGTCCAAGGCAGCAGTGGCGACCAGTACTCAGTCTGCGTGTGCGCTCCAGTGACGTCCTGCGACAACGCACGGGCCACCTCTCATAACGTTGGACACGCTCTGCCTTAAGTGCGATGGTCAACCTACTGTGATGGTGGAAAGGGAAGGGGAGATAAAACGCAAGGTAGGATTCAGAAAGAAATCTGCCCGGAACGCCTCACAGTCGTCTAATGTATAGTGATAGTGTATGGAGGATCTTTTCACGCTCTGAATCAGTTGTTACTTCCAATTCATCTTCATCATGGCGTATAAGATTTAGTTTTGATTTTGATGGATGTGTACATTGTTAGCTGTCTTTACCACATGTCATTTTTACAGTTCAACAAAGATAAATTAACATCGAATATTTTGCTCCAGCTCTTTCTGATATGAAAGTTGATTACAGTAGATTTATTACTGTATCAGTACGAAGAATAGCATAGTGCAACAACTATTTTCGTTCCTTGATTTGAATTCTATTTATGTGGATTAATAACAGTATAGTGACTGAAATTCGACGTTAATTAATTTTATTAATTACTAGTGGACCCGTGCGATGATTTCGCAGTGTACTAACATAAGATCACCAACCCATGGGACCATTATGTCATGGAAGCAATAAATAGCACGTACAACGATTATCCAATATTTCATTATTAAGGTAAGTACTTAATAAATTGGATTACGAAATTATGAAGCCGTGAGTAGCGTCACCAGTTTGGTAGCTTATCAGCACACGACATTTTGTGCCGTCTTCATTGAATCATCGACTGGTAAGTAACGTCAGACGGGAGAAAGTTCAGAATCTTAAGACTATTCGAATACCATTTGTACTGTTAAACATTTTTTTAAAGTACATAGTTTATAAGATGTCGATTCTTTTAAGTTCACCGGAGAAAAAAGGTATGTTTACACAAATAAACGCTTACTTTTTAGAAATAAGAAATAGCGATGAAACTCCCTATTGTCGAAATTTTAGAATTTTAATTCGTGTACCTTTCCTTAAAATCGTTGTGTATATCAGTTATTACGTCATCATGAATCGATAGTCAAAATTTTCAATAACTTTGTAACCTTTATTGTTGACAGACCGTTGTTGTTCATTCATGTTTGCACAACATTTCAACATACAGTTCGGGTCATCCTCAGGTGATGCAGAATATATATTTGTCGCAGAATATATGTTTGTTGTTTTGGTTTGTAACTAGAAGTTAGTATGGTTAAAAGAAAAAATATCTTTTTTCCAATATAGTTTTGTCGATGACATTAACGCCATCTGAGGATGACGGAAAAGCAGTCGAAATCCACTAGGAAAAATTTTAATGTAGTTTTTGACGATATCTTCCTTAAATATATTTGTAAATTACGAAAGAAAATATTCTGTCAGTTTTTTTCACGTTATTTATTGTATCTGCCTCTTACTCCACTCATCTCTCCTGGTTTGATCACTTTTGTTTTGTAACTTTATAACTGTATAAATATTTTTATGTCATGTGGCTATGAACATTTATAAAATTAAAAATTGTTTAATGTGTGTTGAAATATTATACAATAAACAATAATAAATTGTCTATAAAAAAGGTCACAAGTAATTGAAAATTTGAAGACTAGTTGTAAATAGAATTTAATTCTTGTTAACTTTTTCTGATGCTCTCGTAATCCAGCAGTGAGAAGGCCTTCATAAGAGAAGGCTCCTTCCTCTGCACCGACGCGTCGCCATCTTACTTGCAGTCCATCATCCATCTTGTGAGTCTAGCGGAGTATCTGCGAGCGCCTTCGACAGTACCTTTGGCGGCGGTACACTTTCGAAGACAAAACTCTTTTGGAATTTATCTCGTAGGTGAATAACATGGGAGTGACCCAGCAGGAAATTGTTATCAAAAGTCATTTTCATCACTCCTGACAGCAAAACTTCTTTACATCAAGGTAATACGATAGTAGTCAAATACGGTCAAAATATCGTAGTAAAGAACCATTTCATTCTTAACACTCGTCATCCAAAACGCCATTTCTCTGTTAATTTACTTTGAATGTTTGAAGATAAGTTTTATTATACAATGAGAATGTTATTATAAAAATCTGTAAAAACTTACCGAATTGTCCCGAGAAAATGTGTTCAGCCATTCATTTTTTCACTTTCGCATATGCATAGTATAAAATAAAATTCGATAGTGAGATTTTGACAACAAATTCTGGGGGTCTCTCACAATGAAAATATTTTTGAAAACTGAATCCATCTGTGAGAAAAATTGCTGTTTTTTTATTACATCTTGATCTAAAGCAGCCGTCAAACCTTTTTATAAATAAGGGCGTATCTGACTCATAGATGTGGGAGCGCCGGAGCCATGAGAACACCGATGTTAATAATAATAATAATAATAAAATTTATTAATTCTTTATACGAAGAAGAAACTAAATGGACTGCTTTGTTTTAATTTAATAACATTTTCTGTTCTTTATTGTGAAACCTGACATTGCATGTTAGCTATAAGTTGGAGAAAATCTGGGATATATCTGGAACAGTCAGTTCGTAGTGCACTTTGTAGGTTCGAATTACAAGGGCAGGATCGGTTTTATTCGTGATTAAGCTCATAGATGAAAACAAGGTTTCACATGTGGAATATGATTGCAATGCATATGTAACCTTGAAGATTTAAAATGTCTAACTCTACTTCCTCAAGATAACACATACTCCACCACCAAGATCACTAATATCAACAGATCCGAAGGGAATAATGATAAACAGCAACGTTTCAAGAATTGAAAATTGATTTCATCTTCTGCCAAATGCAGTTACAATGGTTTGAAGATGATCAGCATAAGGAAGGAGATAACATATACTGTCGCTGAAAGTTTCTACAAAAGATTTAAAAGTGAATGAGAAAGAACTAATTAATCATGTTACGTCGAATGAAAATGGTAGACGGGACCGGGATTCGAACCCGGGACCTTGAGCTCTACGCGCTCATGCGCTTACCGACTGCGCCATCCCGCTCGCCTCTCGGGTCCGTCTATCATTCTCATTC
>NNCF01127110.1:212694-236834 GCA_002313205.1 Laupala kohalensis | reverse complement strand
AATGTGTGATAAGAAAGATAAGAATGTTTTTGACAATAAATGACGATAAAATCGGGAAATAAGAGAGTTATGTTTGCTTACACTACCTAAATGATTAGAGATAGATGACAACTAACCAAGACCACTTCATATTTTCATGAAAATAAGAAAATGAAGTACAATGGTCTTATAACGGAAAATGAAAAAATTACGGACTCATCTCTTTAATAACATCAATGTAAACAACATTTTTGTCAATTAAAAATACATATTGCCAACTTAATGGGTTTCTTTAAGAGCAAAATTTGATTTACTATTTTTAGATTTGTTTCAAAGCAATAATGATATTGTAATGCAATATAAAATTGTTTGTCCGGGACAAACCGCGTCACAGTTGACATAACTACCAACGTTTTGGCCATCTTGCTGTGGCCTTCTTCAGAGTCGTACAGATTAAGTCGCTGACGTACTCTCCTAAACTCTGAAAAGCAGAGTACGGCAGCGACATAGGTGTGTACGACTCTGGCATTGCCCTGAAGAAGGCCACACCAAGATGGCCACTCCAAGATGGCCGAAACGTTGTCATGTCTACTGGGACGCGATTTGCCCCGGATTAAGTTAATATTGACTCTGGCCGTGGAAACCTACGTTTACATTATTTATAATGCGTTCGCGTGCACAGAAATTGCACGAAATATTTGTCTATCTTACAAGGATATGTCGCTCTAATTATCATACATCGTAAAACCTCGTAAAACGCTATTAAAATTCCGGTTTCGAAAACAATTTCCGGATCGTCAATCGTCTTTTGTTTATCGAGTTGTCCTTGAATGATAGATCTGGTGTGCGCCCTGGAAAATATTGAGGTCGGAAATAAGTAGATCTACCTTGTAATGTTAGTGTGTATTGAAGGACACAATTACCTTTGTTGACACACATTTTGGTGAAAGTCACATTCGTTAACACAAGTGTTGAATTTCCCCTTGTAACGATAGTGGAAATACACGTACACAAGTTTAATTATAGTACTACAAATCCATACATGATGTATTATAACTCACTGTTGATTTTGTTAGATACATGGAATTTACTGTTTTTGAAATCATTCTACAAATATATTCACACTTCGTAACAATTGATATTGTGCGACTTGATTCTTAATAGCAACCAAATCTACCCAAATCGGTATTAGACTTCTTTTTTTTTTTTGTAGTTTAGAAATTAATTTTAAAACAAATAAATCTTATTTTATTGGGACAGATAATCTAAAAATTATTTTACTGAATAATCTTACATCATAAGATGGTGTTGAGACGTCAGGAAGCCAAACTGATGAACTATATTAAAGTGAAATTTTGTAATGAAACAGTAAAAGTAATTCATCAGTAAACAATTTTGTTTGATAAATGTTCAGTAGTCAGAGCAAGCAGTGCTCTCTTCCAGCAACTGGTAGGACAGCGTACTTAATAAACTTGACCTCTGAAAGTATTTTCAATAGGGAAACTATAATAATAAATTTCATTTAAATAGTTTTGACCCTCGTTGATTTTAAACATTCCTTCGGGATTATTAAGTGTAACTCTACATGAAATTAGAATATTATTCTTTGGAAATCTAATCATATTCATATTTCTTCCAATTTTTCATGAACTACGTTTTACTTCGTCTCAACGGTTAGTTTTCAGAAAATAATTAGACTAGTTCCGTTAATTTTCAACATTACGGGCTTAAAGTGGGGTAGCGCGTATGTTTTTCATCAAGATCTGCGCATTTTCTTATTTCGGTCAGAGGATCGATTTAGATATTCTTTTAATTTAATATCTCCTTTTGGGGTGAAAACATCACTTAACTCAAAAAAATCCAAAAAAGGGTATAGAGATTTTTTTTCAAAAATATCTGATTTTACGAGAAACTCTTTTGTTTGCGTATACTCAATAGAAGAAAATTTAAACAGAAGATGAAACGTGATTAAATAGAACACGGTGCAATAGAATAGATGTCTTGTGAACATATACACATCGGGTTTCCACAAAGACATATGTTAAACTTCTCAATAATAATACAAAGCAATGAGGGACGAAAAATTAATTCAGTGTTTCACAATTTTTCCCCACATTTTCTAAACTACAACACAAACTTTTCTTAGTTGGGTAGGGGAGGTAGGGCTAGCTTTACGAAATTAGTAGAGGTGCCGTTCAAGGTGTTATGAAGGGTTGTTAAAAATGGTAATATTTTGTGTTACATAATTTATGGACGGCTCCATTATGAGTTGCGAACCCCTTGGACTGCGTCCTCTTCAACATTCATAGTGGAATTTCTCAAATTTGTCTAATTTCCTCCAATTCAATTTTTAAAATTCAAATTCATTTTTGTTTTAAATTTATTTCACGAATTTAATATTTTTGTATATGTAATCAATACCTTTAAAATAAACCTTTGTCTGTTCCTGTAATCGTGTCCAATGTTATCATCACGGGTTTTTCCTCCCCCCCCTCTCTCTCTCTCTCTCTCTCTCTCTGACTTCTCTTTGAATACGCTGCTTCATTCGTGTGCACTTCTCTTTGTGACGTAGTCGTTCCCGTCTCTTGGCTGCAAGTGCTTCTGTACTATCTTCAACAAATCGCTGATATCTCATCCACGTACTGTTGAATTACTAGTAGTTCATGTTTCTGATCGGTATCATTCAAACTTTTTGTATTTTTTTTTTCGTAGCATGTAAAAAACGGCTCCTCTCTTCACCATAAATCGGGAAAAATCCATTTTCAATTTCCTTGAAAGTATTATTTATTTAAATAATACGTAAATTGATTATCTTTATTTCATTATCAAGCCTTCATCTCACGACATGTTATGATATTTCCTTTCTCTTCTCTTTCATCATCTTCGTGCCTTTTCTCTTCCATCTTTAGATGAAGAGTAGATCACAAGAGTATGTTCGTCGTATCCGTGATGCCTTAGCCGTGGTGGTTGTTCTCCTTTACGACCTTCTCTGTCTAAGCAGCTTTACCATCTTTGTTGCCCATTTTCCCCCTACAGGAGGTAGTCGCAACATTATCTAGGATTTTTATCTACATTTTTATTATTGAACATAAAAGTATACTATTGAAAAAATACATAATTTAGAAATACTGTTTTTTTGCCGTATTTTAAACTGAGTCAGTATACAGGCCAACTTTCTTCCTTCTTTCACGTTCTTCTAAGGACTACATTTCCACGGGGAGGTGGGCATTGTCTGTTATCGACTCTAGATATTCGTATTTATCGCATTACATTCTGCTATAACTTCATCGCACTGCGAATACTACAAGTCACATTCACATATTCACCAAATGCTTCGTACTGCGGTCAAAATCAAAATTATTTCCTGGTTGCTGGTTAATCTGCGTATCCCGTGTTTCATTAGGTATATAATGTTCTTTCTTCGTCATACAAAGTACACTCCCACAGCAGATAACCGACATCTTGCGTTCCTTTGCCATATAAACAGTGTACAATTTCAGATTGATTTATTCTAAGTAGGAAGCCTTCGACGTTCCCATGTCCTGTGGGCATCTCAATCGCATGTCTCGTATGGTTTGATGGTTCAAACCATGATTTATTGTTCCCTCTAGTCCACATTGGGTATGAAGCGTTGTAGAACTCTAGTATTTCTGTAACCCTTGCTTTCCTCGAAGGTACTTCCTCTTTCACTTGAATGTACTTTTTTTTCTTTTAGTGACTGATGCACCCAGTTCCGCATCACTAGGACCCGGGTAGGACCTTCTAACATTGTCTAACTATACATGTACTCTCTCTCTCTTCCATGGTTCATTTGTCTTAAATATGTTTCTCTTTTTCTCGGTGTGCCTCTTTGGCGGGTACAACCTACTATTCCCTCCTTGCATATCTTATACGATGCATTCTTGTAACAATATCTTGAAATTTCTTAAATGTTTTCTCAGTCTTTAAGATGTCACTCCAATTTTTGTCCGTGCATACTCTTTCCCTCTTCACACGCATCAGCTCCCCGCGTTCGGCATCGTTGTACTGGCAGTCATAGAGAATATGTTCATAGAAGGTACTATATGATCATCATGTTTCCAGTGCCTGGACGCTGCTGTGTACGGTGGCGGCGTGTGCCGTCGTCGCTGTGAGCGCCGACGGAGACCTGCCGACCGCTGAGCCATGGGAACGCTGCGCGTGCGCCAAGACCGAACAACCGTCGCTGGCCACTGCTGCGCGTGAGGGTGGGCCAGAGTACATGGCAAACTTGGAACAGATCCTGGAGACGCAATGTGACATCGTTGACCCATTCCGATGCTTCGTCAACAACAGGTTGGACGAAAATCTGGTACGACTCTTCTTTATGCCTCTTTATTTTATCCTTGTGCAAGAGATGGTAATTTTTTCCCTTTCTATATTCAGGAGAGTAAATTAGTTTTTGCCTCCCACGTGCCTCTTACGTTACTGCTTTTTCACAAAAAAAGTTTTTATTTATTTATTTTCTTATCGTGACTCGGATACTCAAAATGTGTCGCAGACGTGGGGTCTTGATTCCGATAAGATAGATGAGTAGCCGGTAGTAAGGGGTATAATTATACACATTTCCTCTACCGATCATCTTGACAAAGATACTTCTTGAGCATTCGCGATGATTAAATTTATAAAGCTGACGCGTTATAATTAAATTGATGGGTCGGAGATACTGAAGAAGGGTGATAAGTGTGTGATAGTTAGAACCGATAAATATATTAAAAATTGGTTTCAATTACGAGCAACTAATTGTGAGGTCAACTTTCCCACTCATAAATACGAATATATTGCAGGAGGTGGACTACATAGTGGTAGGCGCGGGATCAGCAGGATCCACGGTAGCGGGCCGCCTGGCGGAGGACTTGGACAAGACTGTGGTCGTCCTGGAAGCGGGAGGCCCCGAACCCACAGGGACCCAAATCCCTGGCACTTACTTCGGCTACCTGCAGACAGATATCGACTGGAACTATCCGCTTGAACCAGAAACGACTGCCTTCCTGGGACAACCGGGCGGCATCGGTTACTGGCCGAGAGGTATGAAGTGTGGCGGCAACCTCACATTTCAAGTATTACTGACGAAAATAGGACGGGGAGGGTATGTTACTTTGTATGTGGTGTAAGCGAATGTTTTTAGAAAGGATATCAAGTCCACAACTCATCTGCTTTAACTTCGTAAAATTTATTTTATAAACTCCATTTCTCCATGACAATTCTAAGTTAAACACAGAAGAGAGCAGTTCTTTCGAATTCTCAGTCGCCCTAGAAAATTTATTTCGGTCAATTCTCCTCGCAACGTAATAACGATATTATTATTGAATATCGCACATAAAATTTTAAATATTGAGTTAACGTAACGAAAATTATTGCAAAAGAAGTAAATCAATGATTATTTTATTTCTCGCTATATCCAGAACGGGGTGAAATATTTCTTCAAATAGTGTTTAAAATGGATCATCCATTTCCTCTGTCCCATAACTTCTGACACAGTTGCAACAAATGATCTTACCCTCCCCAATACCACGTTCACGACGGAGAAATTGATGAGGTAAAAAAAAGAGAAATACACAAAATTTGGCGCGAGCTTCCTGCCCCAATCACGAGTCTTCTTCAAATGTGTTTATCTAAGATAGTCAAAGATTATTCCAAAATTCTTTGAATGTTTTTATGCTCTAATTTTCTTCACTTAAGAAAACGTTGATTTCTCCCTAAGGAGACTAATGATAGTTCATCGTTTGTTTTGTCAAGCTAATAAGCTTTTCATAAGTAAGGAGTGGTTTTGTTGGATAGATGTGATCGTCGCAATATCTGTTTACAAGTATCTAGAAATCCACGACCAAATGGAGATCCCGCGAAATAGTACGTTGCTTAGTTAATAGTATTATTTTAAACGCATCGCAAGTGGGAAAGTAAATAATAAAAAGTTCCTTGTAGTTGTTTACTACTTCAACAATGTGTGCGAAGTATTTCTAAAAACTTTGTTCAATGTTGAACACTATCTCAATATACTTTAAGATACATCGAACACAAAATGAAAAATAATGCGAAACTAAATATAAACCGAAAAAGTATAAGAGTTAAAAAACGAGTTTTGATGTAATTCTCGTGTATTACATAATAACATTCCTTGACAAACTGAAGAATGAAATATCACTTTCTTAGGCAAGGTAATGGGTGGAACCGGCGTCCTCCATGGCATGATGTATCAGCGTGGCAATCGCTGGGACTACGATCACTGGGCGGAGATCGGCAATAAAGGCTGGGACTACGCAAGTGTGCTGCCTTACTTCAAGAAGAGCGAAGATAATAAAGAGATCGGCTCTTACGCTGAGGTAAGAATCCGACCAGGAGGTCCAGAAAAAATAGCTATGACAGTAAGCTACAAAAATAGGCTTAGAGATGGCGACTGAAATTTATGTATCATTGATAAACACACAATTTTGTCAGAAGATCTGAGCGATATTAAACAAGGATTGGTACTCGTCGTATTGGCATTTAGTTCAGGGAATATGTCATATTTTGTTCCAAACATTATGACTATTAAGACGAGTCACATCTTTATAGTATCTATGATTCACGAAGAAACGTTTTTAAAAGAATTGGATTTTCAAAAAATCGTTGGTTTGGTAGTTTTCAATATTCCTTTTGCGTACTTCCCCGAAATTTGTACTTGAATCAATTTCGTACGGCAAAATAAACATTATTTTCGGTCGCTGACAATAAAGTTATTTTTTTAATTTACGAGAAACCTTTACAATTCTTTGAGGCAATGAATAAAAGTGGTTGAGACGCTTTTCAAATGTGCTCAGTATATTATTTCCAAGACTATGGGTGTATTTGACAATATTGGAGACGATTAATCCAGATTTCTTCTGAAAACATACGAGAAAGCTGGAGAAAATACGATATGCAGTTTCTGTTGTATGTATTCCAGTATATACGACATTTCTCCCAAACTTTTTTATTTGTGACATTTTAGGTATTCAATTCGTCTTAACTTTGCCTTCGATTTCAGAATAAAAATCCAAAATTTTAATGTCGCAATGTAAAAATGTTAACTCTGCATGGACAATCACTGGAACACTGCTAGGACGAACGTGATTCAAACCCGATGAGGACACGAGAGATTTTTACTCATATCTCAACGTCTAGACCCACTTAACCTACTGTAAAACGAGTACTAGGTCTATCCCAAGGGCACAGTGTAAGATTGAAAAATGTGTTGAACACCCGCTTAATCCTGGGCTTTACAGTGTGATTATATTAGCATAGTGCCAGGATTTTCCATATGTATGAGTAGAAGAACTGAGAACGGTTCGACATGGCTTTCAAAACCCATACCAATATCGAGTACATATAAAATGTTTGGTATTATGGATAATTACAAACATCAGAAGGGCATTGTTTAACAAAATATATTGAAACAATTTCAATGAAAGTAATATTCTCACATGACCGTCTCACGTACCACCAAGCGAAATCCTTTCCTCCCTTTGGATCTAATACACAATCACGTCTGTAATGTTTCCTCAGTGTGAAATTGAACCACAGTAAACATGCATTAGATGAGTGATTTGTATTGCCTTGACTTCAGGCTGAATACCACGGAACGGGTGGACCTGTGACTGTTGAGCAATTCCACGACCATCCTGCGCTCGCCGAAAACATCCTGGAAGGTGCACGTGAGCTGGGCTACCGAGCACCGGCCGACTTGACAGGCCATAACCAGACAGGCTTCACATCGGCGCAGGCGACGACCCGTGACGGCGCGCGTCTGTCACTCGCTAAGGCCTTCCTCCAGAACAAAGCTCAACAACGCAACCTGCTCGTCAGCATGCACTCATTAGTGAGTGGATCTGCTTTATATATTCTCCATTACACATACACAGCCATTCATCATAAAGGTTGACGTAGGCTTCCACGGTCGATGTCAATGGTATCTTGGCTTCTGGGTGGTTGCCGCGTCAATTCTCGACGCGTCGTCGAAACGATATACGTCAAGTTACCATTATAAGGGTTGATAAACTATTTCAACTCACAATTTATTATATCCACAGTTAAATCTTCGCCAAGGATTTATTTGGCTAGAATGTGACCTATAACTACCTTCAATGATAATATTTATTACCAATTTAGAGTGCAAAAAGTTTGTCGAGATATAAAAACCGGGGAGAAAAATAATGATAAAATGTTCGGTTTATGGAGTCAAATTTTATGAAAACTTGGCCAACTTAGAAACATTATTCTTTTAGAGTCCAATAGTCAAAATAATTTACCTACATAAGTACTATCAGATAACCAAGGCAATTATCTTTCCTAGAAAATCTACATCAATAACCGAACTTTTATAGTTATGTGAGTCCCTACACATCTGAACTTTATATGCCGAACAGATCCACGTAGAAATTTGTTCTATTTTTTTTTTTTTTGTAAACCAAACTTAAAAGATTTGCAACGATCCAAAATTATACAACTGTCGAAACTAACATACTTTTATTACTATTTTTGAGAGTGCAGTAAAAGAGTTTGAAATTTTCTGGAGCCCAAGCATTTACATTCATGAGGAAATAGCTGTTTTCTCGGGTTCTTGGAAAGTTTCTAGGGACTAGACGAATAAAATAATTTCGTCATACAACGCTCACTGTTCAGTACAGTGATGCTAAACAGACTACACTAGGCCCAGTATTTCAATTCGATTCGCATTTGATTGTCAAACTTAAGAATTTAGATAAATAGAATAAAGTAATCAAAATAGTGATTAACTTAAGGTAACTATTTTTCCTTTATTTTTATGATAAAAAGTATCATTTTTTAGTTTATAAATAACATGTTTTTTTTATCTTAGTTATGAAGTATTAAAATAGCACATTACATCAAAGTTGGTTGCCAATGTTATAACTGAAAAACGTTTTGGTAACTTTAAACGGCCGCAACTCGAAAAGACAAAAAAAATACCTGGTTTTTAGCGAAACCACAGGATGAGGTTTTGGATTCTTGAGTGGAGTGTGCATTTTTTTAGTGCGCATATATATATTATATATAAATTTTCTCACATCTAGTATATTTGTATGATATATAATAATTTAATCAAATATTAAATGTATTTTAGTCAGAAATATTTTGTGTAGACTTCTTTAGTTAATAGTTTGACGATTAATTATGTTGACACCGTTATTGAGACACCGAGAAATATGTTTGGTTGCCAACGAAGTTCTCGATGGTAAACCACATTCCTGGGTTGTTGTTTTCTTTTTTTATGTGTGTGTGTGCATTCGTATGTAGGCGACCAAAGTGCTGGTGGATCCCTGGACACGTCGTGCTATTGGCGTTGAGTACGAGCGCGACGGTGAGGTACATACAGTACGCGCCCGGCGCGAGGTGATCCTCTCTGCTGGAGCAGTTGCCACTCCTCAACTGTTGCTGTTGTCAGGCATCGGTCCCAAAGCAGACTTGGCTAATCTCGGTGAGTAAGAAGTGGGCAATGTGAGTTGTATGTGCAAGGAGAGATGTTATCATATCAACAGAAGTAGAAAAATTTTGAAAGACGAAAAGTTAAGCGAAAATAAGGAGAAATTCCAACATTTTCAGCGGTATGGGGACAAGATATGTACAATAAGATATTTATAAAAACAAGACGAGAAGAATCCTGGCAGTATGCAAAACAAATATTCAGAAAATCAAAACCCGTTATGACATCATTGAGAAGATGGTGATCACAATGATCATTGATGATATGGAAAATAAAGGGAAATGATATTTCAATATAATATTCATTTAATTTTTTTTAAATATTGATAAATCAATTTCTAAATTCTGAAATCTAATTTTACAACTTTCGGTGCCAACATTCATTATTGGGTTTCCAATGTCAAGACTTAATAATGCGGTAGCTTGTAGCTTGTTAATGATGAACTACGTCACTGTCGAATTTATTCTGGAACAGTAGTTCTCGAACTTAAAGATCCCACGAAGACCCTTTTCAAAGATCACCATGATCTCCCATACTTTCACGACACGATAAAAAATATAACTTCGTTAAAGCACCCTGGTTTATCTCAAACGTCCAATTTCAATTCAACAGGGCACTTTATTTACAATATTTACATTTTAAATTACATATGGCGAGGTTTCAGTCCCTTTGTCTTCTTAAACCCTTTAACACCGTGGACTGTGCGTTAAATGCCCTGGTATTCATTCTCAATGGATTGTTTAGTTGCGTCTACATTTTTCATAGAAAGGTTGATATTTTTATTTCCTGCTGCCGTAATATTAAATTTATGTATAGAAAATTAATTGTTATTATATTATAAACTTTTGGTATACTGTAATAGTTTGTTAAATCTGAAATAGGTGCAACTGACTAATTCATTGAGCACCGTTGGGAACCATGGTAAACCAACGGTCAGGACACAAAGACTGTACATGGAAAAGATATTTACAAGAGACAATATTTACAAAAGTACTTACATAAGACAAGAGTCTATAAGAATTATTACAAAATTAGTATTTAAAAATAGAGTCTATATGAAAAAGTATTTACAAAATAGTATTTCTTCACCCGTACGTAGAAAGAAGTTTCGTAATTTGTAACATAGAAAGCAAAAAATCCGACAGTATCACATTGCATTTTACCCAACCATTATAATCTCCTTCATTTCTTTATCCCTTTTTTCCCTTACGTAGCTTAGAAACTGCCCCAAAAATTCCACTACAGACATCTGTTGTCACGCATTATATTATTTGCCAAGTTAATGTTTCTGTTTTCGTTTACAAAGCCCGCGATTTGCAAAATTTTTCGATATTTTTCTGTTTGTGTACAATGTAACAGGATGTGAATCCAATCTTCTTCCTACTCAACGCATATTGGACAAATCGAATCTAGATTATTTCTTAATTTTCGTAATTTCCATCCCCCTAGTCGAAACCATCCGTAACCTGATCGCGTCCTCGATTTCAGTGAGTTTATGTATGGTTTGCGTCCCCAGTGACCTGCTACAACTGTTTGAGCTATGAGTGACCTTTTTTCTAACCTGCTCATTTCTATTTCTAATCTGTACGCTTCATATAATTTATTTTGAATTACCTTGCTATCACTACTCTCATGTGTGGCCTGCCATAAGTATTCCAGCATAATTTCTGTAATTTGCCATTTCCGTTATTATGATACGATTCCCTAACAATAGCATTTTTTGTCCCCGCCCTAATCAATAAACAGTATTTTATTGCTCTGAATTTCAGTTTAATTACGTCCAATTACGATCAGAACTTGGTAATCAACCCATTCAAACTTATTTCCAATAAATAGCTTCAAAGTTCTACAAAAATATTACATTCATTCCTTCCGCTTAAAATTTCAATCTAGGGAAATATTTTTGGCACAGACAACGAATCAAACTAAATCTTTCTAGACTTTTTTTGAGCCGCTATATAATATAAACATCAAACGCATATATGACGAGTGATCTTTCAAGCTCATTAGTATAACACTGTAGTTTACTTAACATAATGTTTTTAATATTATACCGAAACACATGTGTATATAATATTCTTAAACTATTTTATTCCATTTATGCGTGCGACCGAACACCAGCCAGTTTGGTAAGAAAAGCAATAATAAAAATTACCTTTCACTCTAACACTTCAGAATCAGATTAACCAGAAGACCGCTTTTCAATTCTTCATAAATTTTATAGTAGGTTCATATTCATTCATACTATAATGTCAACTCATTCATTGAGGTTATAAAAATAATTATGAAAATAACAGTAACCTACATGTGAACTGCAGGGTTTAGTTTGTAATACTGACCTCATATAATTATTGTTCTGCCCGAAAAGAACACATAACAGTTTCCACGAGGTTAGTCCGTCATCTCGAAAACAGGACACGAATCCCCGGCGCAAATGACAAGACCTAAACTTGGAAAACTACTAATCCCGAAGATCAATCGGATACATTGTGTTTTCGAATTAAACAGACGGAGCCATAAAGAAATATTGGAAGAGTAATACAGTGCCAGACTTTGTTTCCATGTACAGTAGAAGTTTCCATGTACGGTAGAACAGTAAACACGCTCGCGACCTAAGATGTGCCAAATTAGGGATTTTCCGAACTCGGGAGTTTATTTTTATTTTATTTTTTGTATACGAGTATTTTAATAAATGAACAAGAGCTATATGTATTTATTATTGTATTTGTATGATTTATATATTTATCATTTAGATAAAAAACAGAAAATCTGAATGATATAGACCAGCGCTGTCCAACTGATCTTCGCCCGTGGGCCATTTTCTAAATATTTTCGATCGATCGGACCGGCACGGGATGGGGTTTGACAAAATGTTGCTCGACGAATAAAACTAATGACAATTAAATAGTCTACTGCTAATTCGGTTTCTTATATCAAAGGAGGTTTATTTTATTTTAAAAAATTAAAAAAATATCAATGGAGGTAGTGATCACGAATTACGGCAAATGTTAAGGACGTGGCATGAACGTTAATCAAAAACAGCTATTTTTTAAATTAACGATACTTGTAATTGCCGAAGATACCGGAGTGATGAGGTTTTACTGTATCACGTGTCAATTATCATTATCTTATCCATTTGCAGGCATTCGCAGCGTCGCAAACATCCCCGACGTGGGTAAGAACCTCTTCAACCATGTATCGTTCACTCTCAAGTTCGTTCTGACAAATGCACCAGAGGCGCATGAAACGCTTTCTAACAGTAGCGTTCAAGCATTCTTGGAACATCGTTTGGGACCTCTCACGTCCACTGGACTCTCACAGGTGTGTTCATAGACACATACTAACACGTTTTCCAGGGTTCACTCAGGAAAATTTTAGAAATAATCTTAAAATAATTGGAATCAGTTATAGTTTTGTCAATTTTCAACCAAATTATCTTTGAAATAGTTTGTTTAATTATATTCAGTTCTCGAACAAAAACTACCTCACATGACAATGAAACAAATAATTTAAAAATATAAAGCGACTTTTATTAAATATAAATATCTCTTTACGCATCAGTGTTGGTTAATCTGAGAGTTGACTATTTTCATTAAAACCTTTTCTAATATTTTTTTTCACAATTTAATAGATTTATTTATTTTCCACATAAAAATACACCACATTGAAAGAAAATGTCGTATCATGCTACAGGGGATTCTCGTGAAAATGACCTGTATATTATATCTTATCCTTTTGTCCTACATTATTGACGTAACGAATTGAATGAATTGTGGTTGATTTAAAAATACGTGATTTTGCAATATAATTCTAAAATCACAATAAAACCGTAACATCCATTGAACAGTAAAGTTCACACAGAGTGAAAAACTAATTTAATCAAATAATTTCTAATAAATTAAAATAACAGCAAATAATCATGTAAAATTGTGTTTTCACCAACTTATTTTCACTTGATGGTGTGGTAATTATAATTATCTGTTTTAAAAAGAATACTTTCTGAAATATTTAAAAGTGGACAATTTGTTGAAGAGGGGAAGTTTCAAAAAGAAAATAGAAAAACCAAAATTAGAAGTTGGTGTTTTAACTCAGCAGAGCATTCAAATTCTTATACGTTAATCCTACAAAAACATACAAAGAAAAGCAATTAATATGATTATTAATGTTCATTAGATTTTAGGCGACGAGGATAAACCAAGATCCCAGGAGTGGTTTGTGGTGACATGCTTCGTAACAGTCGTCTGAAACACTTTTTCAGTAAACCTTTCCAAAAATGTCATTTAGAAACTAAACAACTTTGATTCACTCAAGTAAACAAGTTTCGATTCTTTTACAAGGAAAACTAACAAGAGGTTAATTTAAGGTTTGTAAACAATATTCTTGGAATGACATAACAAGCATGTCTATTGTTTTCATAACATTTTAAGTCAGAGGTTCGCACTACTCATATCTTTGATGAAGGGGTTCTAGTGTCAGAAAAGTTTGGGACCGCTGGCATAATGCATAGATCTATCTCTCACTCTCAAGGCGGCTTCAGACATTCCTCATTCGGCGAATCCCGACCATTGCTCGGCTTACTTTGATGGGCCCAAAAGACCGATACGATGCAGGTAGGGCAAACACCGGCATTCGTGATGCGGCAAAGACCAAGCAACCCATCCACACTATTCGCTATTCGGCGAGCGGTCGCTCGGGACCTGTCGAATGACGAATGTCTGCAGGCACTTTGAAGGTGACTCCAGACATGCGACATTCGGCGTGTCTCGAGTGGCGAGTTGCACTCGTCAATTCTCGGCTTCCTTTGAGGCGCCCCAAAGACCAACACGCTGCGGGAAAGGGCAAGCATCGGTAGGCCTATTCGTTACGCGGCAAATAGCAAGCAAGCAATCCACACTATTCGCTATTCGGTAAGCGATCGCTCGGAACTCTCCGAATGACGCACTTCTGACACCGCCTCACACGCGCATACGCGCTCGCGGAGAAGATCGCGGTCAATATATGAGTTTTTTTAGGCATTTCTGGTAGTTAAAAGGGTCTGAGAATAGAGAGTAGCGCTGCCTACCGGATATAGCACGTTTTGAGTACTAGTACCTTAAACAAGAGAGAATGGGTATGGAAATATAAGCGGAATTTCTCATATTTCCGGAAAATACTACGCGCATTTTCTCATAGTGGTGTCTATCAGTTGTAGTTTGCCACATGATTGTCATGTGTCCCTCCCTTGCTCCCTACTCTACCAATGAGGTGAGGGAGTTCTATATTAAATTAAGATATCTACTGAGTACTTGCTTTGTTCTGTACAGATGACTGGCTTCGCCTCATCCGGCATCCCAAGTGACGGCGTACCATCTGGCATACCTGACCTGCAAATCTTCTTTGCCGGATACCTTGCAAATGCTTCACGTACAGGTAGCGACACTGAGGTGCCTAAAACGGGTGTGGAACAACGCTTTGAGATTACTCCCACACTGCTGCGACCTGCTTCCTCTGGAACACTTTCGCTCAAATGCGCGAATCCTCACGTCTACCCAATCATCAAGGCAAACTACCTACAGAAACAAGTGGACGCAGATAAGTTGGTACAAGGCATTCGCTTGGCGCAAGCGCTGGCGAAAACAACTCCGCTGCGCAAAATGGGTGCTGTGTTATCAACGGATCCGGCACCTGGCTGCGAAAATTTCACCTTCGATACGGACGAATACTGGAACTGTGCCATACGGAGCCTCACCAACCCTGAGAATCACCAGGTAGGCTAATAGTACGCGATTAGGATTTAGTCTGCTTGGGTCTATAACCTGCGGATTTCGAAAATATCAATCATTATTTAATTACAATACGACTAAAATCGATTTTATTTTTCAAAAAATTAATTTGGAGTGGCTTAAAATCAGATGAGACGTATTTGAGAGAGTTATTCTCTTATTACTTCCAAAATCAATCATAGTTATTAAATGCGGCAAAAATTCGAGATCAATAATATCAAAAGTATTAATGACATTCCCGTCTATAAATAAAATCGTCTCTACTCGAATGGAGACCGGAGAAAATCCCTGCCCAGGATGCAGAGATACAATTTAAAAATCAACTATTAGTTCATGAGAAAATATAAGATTTTACCCTAAATTGTATAAAGAATGGATACTCTCGGGTTCAGATAGTTTCAGATACCTATTATAGATACTATCAGTAATGCTATAAAATAGTATAAAGAGTCACATAGAAACATCTGTGTGGACATCAGCAAATGAGGGAATCTCTCAAACATCCTTCGCTTAGGTCTACTTGTATGACAACCCTAGAACCATAACTAAATGCTCATCGTATTGATGACTTTGTTTAAAATTAATCTATCCCCTTCTTTTTTCAGATCGGCACAGCGTCTATGGGCAAAGTTGTGAACGAGCGTTTGCAAGTGCACGGTGTGCACCGCTTGCGCTGCATCGACGCTAGTGTAATACCGACAGTGCCTGGAGGAAATGTGAACGCACCCATCATCATGGTGGCAGAGAAGGGCGCCGACATGATCAAGGAGGACCAGGCTCGCATCCCTTCCATCGGCTGGGGAATCTGGGACTTCTTGTTCCGTCTGCGCTGAAGCTGTAACACCAGCTTCCGCTTTCAACGCCTGCGTGAATAAATGAAGTACGCTCACGCATTCCGCTGTTTCATTGCATTAAAGTTTTCCCTTACCATATGTTCCCACGCGCGAAAAATGAAATGTGCTTCCGGTTGAGAAAAAATAACATGCTAACTTCTCGCAGTCCATCTGCTAGACACTAAAGTATCCTTATCATTTAAACCCAGCATTTCTTTTTGTTTCTGAAAAGTCTCTTGAAGCATATATCAGTGCGACACATCATACTCTCATTAACAAACCGCACAGATGGATAAAACTAACCCTACAACCGTTAAAAAATATTGAATTGAAATAAATAAATAATATTCAGTAAATATATAAATTAATAAATGAGTGAATAAATAAATAAACTTTGAGGTAAAAAATCAGTTGCAAACTGTATATGACATGGGAGGCAAAGAATTAATTCCTCTCTCGAAAAAGCAAGAGACTATCCCATCAATTCCAATCAAGGGCTGAAAGGATGGATTTAATATTTACAAAAGAAGTTATTTAAAAAAGAACTTATAGGGTTCTTAGCATTCTTCGAGTTAGGGGTTCCTCCCAAACCCTATGATGCAGACTCCGAAAAATTTGCGAGACTGCTTCCCCCCCGCCCAAAAAAAAATCTCACCTCTTTGACTCATTTCCATACCATCTTCAAAAAATTTAGAAATATTTCACAACTTGGTCCCTCTTATTTACCCCAACTCTATATTAAAACCCGGGTGCAAAACCACTGCACATGCTCTCTCATACACTTTTAAGACCCTATCTTTTAAGACACTTTTAAGTACACAAAACTAACTTTAAAGAAAGAAGCATGCAATTTCATGCATTCTAAATTTATGTTGACAACAGCGGTTTCATTTTCTCCGTATAAAATTGTATAAAAAGTGATTGCATGAAAATGGCAATAGATCGGTATCATTTTTCTTGAAATTTTGCGTAGAATCCAAAATATAACTAATTTTTTTATCTTGTACATGCACGGTAAAAAAATAGTTCGCGCTTAAATTATCCAATAGATGAATCAATCCGACCGCGAAGGGTAAGAATGTTTGTGTGAACGAAAGGTGATGTGTCAGAGAGCATCTCTGGGTCAAGACGTCTCGGAACGAAGAAGTGAGAGAGGTAGCTAGCCGCCTTCCGATATTATACAGGCTATAGTTTTCTCATGCTGATATCTCTCAGCTTGGTACACCTGCACTACTAAATAGTTTTGAACTCTCTTGATATAGTGGATAAATGAGATCCATGAGGCAAATAAATAAGGTAATAATTTGGTTGAGAGATATTATTTTCTTACTACTATACAAAACTTTAAAGAAAAATTTTTGAGCCGCTTTTGATGAAAGTTTCAAAATATACTTTAATATAAAGGGTGCTTCATATGAAGTTAAAAGATAAAAACATCGCAGAGCACGCGCATCAACAACAAGCATATGCTATGCTAAAACCGAAATATACAATGAAATTGACTCATCTGGTTAGCCAGAACCGGTGGGCACAGGTTGACAGATAGACAGTCGTCGTAATAAAAGAACTTTCGGTATCAGGGACACTAAAAACGAACATTTCCGTCAAAATCGTGATATTTTAGTCGGTTACAATATTGTCTCTATACCATGTACATGAGAGTGTAAAAAGAATGTTCATCACCGATATGTTTTACTCATAAAGGATAAATTTAGATGATATAAAAATGCATAATTCGGTTTTATATTATATTTCATCAGCTAAAAATTAGGAACGTAGCAGAATAAAGTTTGAATTCTTAAAGTTTCAACGAACCATAGATCCATTAGTGCTAAACTCAAGACTCCGTGGTTTATTACATTTCGTCGTATTATTACTCTGGATAAGCATCTCAGATACATGCCCCTGTCACTCACAGATACTAAGATATAAAAAGAAAGAGGATGAGGTAATTAGCAGATTTGTCACTCGATTTTAAGAAACGCAGGCCAGGAATAACAAAATTATAAGAAACATAATTTGAAATGAGTATAGATGTACGTGACTGCAAATGTCCATGGACGAAATTTAGAAGTCACTATCTACGTATAATTCAAGAAACGACAGTTTTTATTTCACCTCTGTTCTTACCTTGAACCGCACGCAGCAACGCAAGACGCTTTCTCAGACAGCGATTCACAAGATACTATCGTTGCACTTCACTTAAGTTATTTTGATTATTACATTTTTTTTAATTAAAAGTTCTATACACTTGTCATATCTAAAAGATCTATTGAACAATCATTCCAAAACAGGCCTTCTTTCACAGAGTTTGTTTCTCAGGAATAACTCACAAGAATCGCAAAAACCATTGTCAACACACACAAAAATTCATTAATTCCACACGGCACTACAATAAAAACACGCAGGTTCTCAAACGGCGAAACGTGAGGAAAAAAGACGAGATACAAAATTGAGTTCCGACCTTGATCATGCAACTAATACACTGGAAGCAGAGCAAAGAATCTTCAGTGCAAAGAAAACTGAAACGCTGTTTTCTAGATCGGCCGTCCATTGTGTAATCTTACCATTGCACGATAGAGGCACGTGTGTTGTCACTTCTTGATTCACGCGAATACGATAAGTCTCCTTGTCATTTTAAAAGACACGGGGTGACCTCCCATAACCTTAACCCAAGCTCACGCCTACTTATTCAGTGGTCTCGATATATCTCTGCACGGCTGACTTCTTACAATTTATTCACGAGTTTCGAAAATGAATTAAAATTATTCATGTTAAAATGTTCGTAAAGTTTTAAAATTAATACGACATTTTAATGATTTTTATTTTAATATATGCTATTTTAAAAAAGTATTTCTATTATTTAACTATTATATATTCTAAACAAAAATAATCTCCATTTTTCGAACACCCCCAAAAAAATTTCAATGACGTGGTTTGCGTCACGATCCTCCCCCCTTCCCCCTCCCCCCTCTGTGCGCACCACGGCATAGAGTTGTAATTAGATCTGAAGATGTATGAATATCTATACCAAACGTCTGTCTGTTTTAATTTGACTAGCAAGCACATCTTGAAAAATAACTTTAATGTTATGTTAAATGTTTAATTTAAATTTTAAGACTTAATAAGGATTATTATAGTGACATAAAGCAATTAAAGATTTCAAAGAAATTTTTGCTTGCACTATACTAGAATAACATAAGTAAATGACTTTAAACAGAATAAAGAGAAATTAGCCTAATAGTCTGGAAAGATTTTCAGACTGTTCACTTAGTTTTCCAACAAGGACTGCCACAATCATGGTTGATCGGGCAAACACATAAGATGCCCTTTCTTTCACATTGGATCTTCAAGATCTTTAAGTAACATTCCAGAATGTTGTTCATGAAACACAATATTTTAATTTGGACCTTAATATCACCATCTCTATCACCATGATATTTGCCAAAAACAAAGAATGCAAATTGTCATCCTTGGACATTTACATAGTAGCAGGGCCAGATAACAAACATACTAAAATATATACTACAATCAATTCCAAAATGTCAATAAATATTAGAACATTATACAATAAAATCAATCCATACTCACCAACTGTCTTCACTTACAAAACTACATCATATCAACATTCAGGAGACATAACAAAGTTCACTGTACCTACATTGATTTGCTGTAAAGTAAATGTACAGTCAAGTGCCATCAACAGGCTGACCTCAATAATACAGCATAAGAGTATATAAATCAAAGCTCACATAGCTGCCCAGCTTTCTCAATCCTCAATGAATAAGGATTAAGATACCAGGACACTATTTCAAGATTATCAAAGTAATCCACAAAACCTATCATTTTTTATGTTTAACTCGTAAATAGTCTTCATCATAACTTTGTAGTCACATCTAAATTTTTCTTGTATGACTTGAAAATTTAAGATGCCAAGAGCAGAAAATATTATTACACCAATATTTTACTCAAAAATTGTTTTTAAACAATCTCAATTATTTATACTTTTTAAAAGACAATTTCACAAGAATAGAAGCATTATCTTCACCAACATAGAGACAAAATTCCTGAATCTCACCAAGACCAGTTCACAAGATCTTTAAAGTACTATATCTCCGGACAGCTTCAACATATTTAGTAAGGAATAGAAGTAACAAAATCTTAGATTCTGAAAACATTTTTTTTATTTCTACAATATTATTAAAACAATACAGGTGTATGAATATAGGTCACCAATCTTAATATATGGTAACTACATACCACTCAATTATATAAAAATAAGTCTAGCATTGTCTCATGGACAGAATTATCTTCATATCATACTCGCACACATGTTGACCATCAAGTAATTTTTATCTCTTCAATTTCTTGCTACCTTAGCACACTAGCAAAAGATGTCCTTAATTGTATGAACTAAGTAATGATAATTAATATATTTCTTCAACTAACTATGAGTAATTGTTTGGAGAATATAAAGGAATTTGTCAATTAATTGCAAGAAAAATCATTTTCATCAATTTCCCAACATCCTTCTATGTATAGATAATTTCTTAAAACATTATTCCATCCTATTCTTAAAAATTTAATTTAATAATTCATAAGTCTCACCATGAAATTCTTTTGAACTCAAGAATTTAGTCAAGTAATTTCTTGTTAGATAAAAGTGTCTTTAACTGATTTCAATGATCTTACATTGAATTCAAACACACACAATATCAAATGCAATCATAACATCAGTCCCAGGGTGAGTATTTTACTCCTCTTCTGTATGCAACAGCTTTCCTATTATCTCAATGAGTCAATACAATACAGCAATGCTAATAACCTCGCTCCAAAGTAGAGGTAGCATTGTTGTCAATGTTCCACTTGAACCCAGCCTCAGCAATCAGCTGCTGGGCTTCAGGTTTTTGGAACTTTTTTCCATTTAATCAATTTACAACATCTTTATATCCTAAAAAGTAATTATTTTCTTTTATTCTTAAACATGTCTGCATCTTCATTAAGCTAACTCGGTGCAAGAGGTTTGGTTCCATTTACTAAAAAAACTTGACTGGTCAATGGAAATATAAAAATCATTCTTTAAAAAATTATAAATCAAACAGGAAAGCATATCACATACACAGAACATTTTCGAGCTGAAAAAATTTTTAATTTGTTTTTAAATACATTTCCCCTGATAAACAAATTCTCCCTCATTTTTTAACACGTATTTGTTTCAATGGCAGGAACCCTTTGTGCTGATTTTTTTACATTTTCTATAAGATAAAAAATATAAAACTTTTCAGATGAAAGCTTGCTGAACCATCAAGCCACAGCTCATAACTAGATTTCATTATTGAGAAAAGTTTTAAAAGTAAATGAGTTTAGAGGGCTCTAAGTATACATTTTTTATCTGCTAAAATTATTCTAGAACAATGTACTGTCTTGAACCTTTCATAATCATTTCCTTTCACAATTGCTTAACTCACTTCTCTTTCTCCAATGTGTGTAAAAGAAAGTACACTACAGTCCTTAGATAAAATACTTTTTTAATAAAATCAAACAGACCACCTATGATGAACCTTTATGAATCTGAGCCTCATAACTAGTAGTTTGAGATATATTCCCATCTACCAACTTGCCATTTACAAATTTAGGAGATGGGAACTGCTACTTATACATTTAAGTAACTCTCCAAATCTTACCTGACAGGTCACTTATTCATTTGCACTAGAAGTCTAATCATTATATTACCCAAAAGTTCAAGCAAGATATATTCCTCAGAAATATATTCATTTTTGTATTTGTCAAATTATTCCTATTGAGCACGTTGTAAAAATAATCCATAGGTAATAAAATCTGTTGGCCTGAGAATAAAGAAGACACTCCATGGAATCCAAACTCCTACTACTGCATCGTATGGTTCAAAGAGAGCTGTGGATGGAGTTCCGATGAGGAGTAACATGGCCATTTGAAGGAGCACTGGAGGCTTCAGCGTGAGTTGCATTAGCATTAAGATCAGCCTCCACCAACGGAAGTGCTGAAAGTGACCGAAAATTACTCTCTTCCAGCTGCTGCTGCATCTGTGCCAGGGGTGGGCACTGGAGTACCACTCCTTGAATAGTCTGCAGAGTCTGCAACATTTATCATCCACATATTACTTTATCCATACCTCACACACAGCTTGAAGAAATTGTCCTGTAGTTCTTTACATAACATCCTTGCGTAACATCTTTGTATAACAGTAAGCATGAATCTTAACACAAAATATTTTTTAAAGGGTGTTTTACATAAATGAGTGCAATATCAAACATTTCAATTGATTCATACATTATATGATATAAGAATTCACTTCCCATCCAAAAGAAGACAAAATTAAAATGACATATCAAATCAAAGTCGGTAAAGAATTTCAAAGTGTAACCTCTCCCACAATAGGTCCAATACACAGGATACACAAAGTTTATCCACAGAATACATGAAATGTTGTGGTCTACAATTGCTTAGCCTTGGCACAAGGAGGATGAGTTATCACACTCTGACCACATATACCTCTGAACGCATTTGGGTTCATCCTGGAATTCAGTCTAGACATTGAGGTATGACCTCACCCCAGTAGTTTTGCTCTACCCAATGAGTCACACCTTCAGCAGTAAAAAATGATTTTGTTCTTATGTTCGTTGGCATTGCATATTTATGCAATGCTATTTTCATAGTTTTCGACATTTTTAATACATTTTTAATAAATTTTCCTTATAAATTGATTATAAATGTTGTCTGAAAGTTTGTCATTATCTATGATATGCTTTGTGACTATTAGGATAAACATTTATCATCTACTTTTCCATATTATTTGGATATGACCATTACAATTATAACAGGAACCTAATATCCTTTTGGTAATATAGTCAAGTTGTAAGAAGAAATTTACAATACATCAGAAAATCGACTGAAAAATAAAATTAAAATTATTTTTCTGAAAAGATTAAGATACTGTTTTGCAACTGCGAATGGTTTTACTTAATGTATTGTATTAATGTATTGTAGAAAGGAATATAAAACTGCAAAACTACAGTCACACATCCAGTAGGGTTTGAGTATCTTAAACTGTCAATGGAAGTTATACTTTTTGCATTAAACTTACATAAAAAAATTTTGAAGTAGAAAGAAAATAAAATTACTTNCTGCGAATGGTTTTACTTAATGTATTGTATTAATGTATTGTAGAAAGGAATATAAAACTGCAAAACTACAGTCACACATCCAGTAGGGTTTGAGTATCTTAAATTGTCAATGGAAGTTATACTTTTTGCATTAAACTTACATAAAAAAATTTTGAAGTAGAAAGAAAAGAAAATTACTTTCAACGTATCAGTACAGATGCATGTCAATTAAGGTGCCTGGTGTGGGTCCATCGCATCCGATACAATCGAATCCAGAAATTTTGATTCTGTCTGAACTTTGCTGACAAATCCGAGGATTGTGATGTCACCTATTACATCGGTTTCGTAACTAAATAAGCTTCTTTCATCCCAAAGAAATAGTTCCTAAAAATGGTGCTTGTACTAGCTAAATTATATCTCAGCATAAAAGATCTGGAGAGTTGATTTCTCACCTCAGTGAACATGTTAATAGAAATAAGTTTATTATATTATTGAAATATTCCAAAAGTCTCTTACCTCCAATGCCTTGTCGATGGCATTATACTGCCGACGCACTTCACTCATGGCATGATGCCAGCTTTCTGTGAGCATTTGTTTGCTGGCAGTTGACAAATGGCTCACCTCCGCAAGTTGGAGCTCCTGTTCCAAAAGTCGCTCTTGTATCAGAGGAATCTGCAATTCATTTCTTTAGCTCATTCTTATCCTTTCCATGGAAGGTAGGCATTTTTTAGACCCATGATATATCACTAGTAAAAGCAACTCACCTCTGAAATTTATAATGCTAATATTGAAGAAGGGGAGTCATTTCAAATTTTCATTGAAGGGGCAAAGCACAAATCTCAGTTTTTCTAGATTATTTTATTGTTTATTATTATCATTCTGGCCCGTGTTTTTCTCCGTTTTTCCTTCAGGTAGAGGCGGATTTCTTATACAGATTCTCTAGGCT
>NNCF01127110.1:144502-209919 GCA_002313205.1 Laupala kohalensis | reverse complement strand
TTTTTTTTTTTTTTTCTTCCAAAAAAATATACTTAGTATGTATCAATATAATTCGTTATTACATAAGTTCAGCATATTAATATACCTATAAATTGTGCAATAAAAATAAGGTTTGATATAAATACAATTAAACAGGCATAAAAATTGAACACCAGTATTTTTTTCTAGGCCAAAGGGTAAAAATATTACATGCCAGGTAAATATTATAATATGCACTATAAAGGAAAAAATAAGAGGATTAAAATACTTGTACAGGTTCTTGGTTTCCCTGTTATTTTTTCCAAATTTCTATCTTGTAACTGGCAAGGTTTGAGGGAATTAGAAGAAAAATAAGATTATTTAAGCTCTTTATTCTTAGATTCTTTATAAGTCTGTTCCATTCCTTTTGCACAAATGTCACTTTCTTCAATCAATAGAAAGTACCCATAACTCACTCCAACATCAAGGATAGATCTCACACATCATCCTATTTACTTAAGAAATCACTGTGTTTGTGGGCCTGCAATTATATACCATAGGTCACAAAGACTAAATGAAGAGATACCACAAAGTTCTATGTGGTATCTCTTCATTTAGACTAAAAGAAATTCTAAGGACAATGTTGAACATGTTAATAAAGAACAGAATGAGGAGGTGGAAGCCTTAGAACTTCATATTCAAAAGTTTGAGATAATTATCCATCATGCATCACTTGACCCCAGAAACTTTCTTACCCTGTTTTGTGTTTTGATTAGGTTAATAAATTTTGTCAGTTAACTAAAGTACTGAAATGTTAAATTCACCTCTGCCTTAGGGTCCTTGATTGGAGTAGATGGGATGGTCCCTTGTTTGCTTCTGGAGAGTAAATTAGTTTATTGACCTCCATGTGGTCATGCGCAGATTGTAACTGCTTTTTTTACTAATTTATTATTTTTATTATGAGCAGGAGCGATATGGTCAAAATTCTGCCTGTTCTGCTCTACAAGAGAGTTGTAAAGATTCTTAATTCTTTGTGAGATAATTTTGATAGAACATCTTTCAAATATTGCTTATGGTGTGTAAATAAGCAATTCTCACCAATTGTTACAACTCCAAAGATCTCTTGTTTTTGGGATAGCATTCCTTAATTTCAAACATCTACCAATATGTAGCAGTTGCATAGTAAGACTTTTGAACTTGTATACATATACCATCATGCCCAGAAGCCTTTTCATTTTTCTCCAACTTTCAAGCTATGAATATTCCTTGTTTAAGCCCAACGTACACTGCGTCAGAACAGTTGGCACAGTTAGCATCTTTCAATTTTAATTTGAAAGAAAGAAAAATTATACATCAATGCTCTCATCTCTCTGAACTCCATGTATTGGGAAAGTTAGAAGACCATGTTTTTACACTGGTGGTGAAGAAGAAATAAGTGGTTCACTTGATGAAGTGTGGCATTATGACACATCACTACCATAATCTCAAGTATCCTGAATCATTTTATTTTTATAAAATATCTCATTTTATATCCCGTGACTTGTCATAGGGTTTTAATATATTTAATATACCAGTGAATAATTTCAAAAAGTTTTAAGAAATTCCTTCATTTGCTTACACAGTATTTTTTCAGATAAAGTTAAAAATTCATGAAATCCTGTAAAGGACCATGTTAAATTAAAGTTGCAGTAACTCACAAACTATTCTTGTGAAGGTGATGAAACTTTGTCCACTTGAAGTGTCATAATATCAACCAGTTTATAAAATATAAACAAAATCTAACATTTTTGTGTTTATGTGAAGTACTACCTTAATATTTGTATTCTATAATTGTAGAAGGAAGGATACCTCTCATCATGCAGCTCCTCAATGCATGTTTCATTCTCCAGCTGGATGATACGCAACACCTTCAGTAATCGGGTCACCAAATTATCAACATCAATGATCTGGTCCACCAATGATGCAGCAGAGCACCCTTCACCGAAAGTCAGAGAACCATCATCAAGCATACTGGCTGCTGAATCACCTTCCAATGATGACCCCATTTCTGACTGTTGGCGAACAAGAATTGCCTACCAAGATAGAAATCAAATTAACAATTTTGAATTATTGTAGAAAATATCCTGAGATTTTTACCATTATTATTACACCTCCTTGGCATTAACCTAAAGATCTCAGGAAGGATAAGAAAATACGGTCATTCTAAGGAAAGACTGCATCAGCGACTGGGAATGCGGTCCGATGCTCTTTTGTCACAAGTTGGCAGAGGATAGTTGAGAATCATGCAGTATTGTGCTTAAGTATATGAGAACATTAACGTTCATTTGTATAGTGTTCTGATGTAGTCTTTCCTCAGAATAACCGAAAATACAAATAAACAAATGTTTATTTACAAATGACGTGTACAAAAATATAAACCAATCCAGTTTTACTTAATATGGTAAACTATATGAAATCTTAAAAGAAGAAATCGTGAGCAATAATCTTCCTTGTATTGCAGAATTGTTCACAATATTATAATATGTACCAAGAGAAAAAAGAAAAATATGGAAAATAACATATCTATCATTGATGTGTTTACTAAACCTTAACATCATATTGTGTGAATACTGCCATGAAATGTAACATACTAATTTCAAACTAAAAAAAGGCAACATTTGGTTCCAGAAATTTAACACTCTAAGAGAACGCATTTCTTAAACCCAAATTGGGAAAATCCTGTTCAGAAATGTCAAATCCTCAGTACTAGATGAACATGGGTGTATCCACTAATTGAGAAGAGAGAAGAGGACATACAATGAACCTACTGACTATTTCTATTGAAATCTTCCTCAAACTTTAAAGCTAGTTGAATCTGAAGAACAATCACATATCACCTCCTTTTCATTCAATCTTATAATCTACATTACCATTTGTCAGATCCTTGGTACACATAAGCAAGTGATTTTCATCTCAGTGTGTGCAAATTCCTAATGCTCATAACAAAACACTTGAAAATCAAAAACCCTGTGGAAACAATACACCTTATTCCAGCAAACATTAGCTACGTAATAATGAATATGTAAACAATACCTGTGACAGGCTATGCAATGAACGACTGCCCACCAAATGATCACCAGCAGAGGGAGTGTCGACAGAGGAAGAGGTGGAGCAAGGGCCTGCATCACATGTGGTGGTATCTTCATCCATGTCACTTTCCATGCAAGGATCCCTTTCAGCTTCAATGAGGTCTCCCGCAACCGGAGCACTCATCTCTACAATAGACCAACTTTGTATTGAAGACTATTCTAATTTTACTTGTGCCGCAATTGTTCTACTGTTTTAGACTTTTCAACATTAACAACGCAAATAACTTTCAAATATACTATAATCTAAAGACGCCAACATTCATTTTCAATACAATCACCAAATATAATTCTACAATCAAAATTTGAAATTATTAGAACAATTTCATAAATCAATCAGTTTATTCAAACTAGTATATAATTCTGGAAATATTTCTTTAATACTTGCATGTCAACCTAAAAATACTTGCTGTGTACTCTTAAGTATCAACAAATTTTACATATTTTTACTATTTATCTCAAATTTTGATTTATTTTAAATAACAATTCATTTCGGGAACAATAAATTAGTAAATAGAACATAGTTGTTGTTAAATAACTGTTCTATTGAAAATAAAATTTGTTAATATTCTGTAGATATGATGCAAAGTATTATTTTAGTGGTGGCAAGAATTTCATTTAACCTTGGAGTACAGAAACACTAAATCCACCGCTGCAATTGGTTCTTTGCTCAAAATTTATGAGATAGTCCCTGGCTTCCAGAGAGATACTTGAAGCAAGATAAATAGAAAATGAGTCCCTCAATAGCTTCCCTTTACGATGAGACAACTCACCTGTGTATGTGTCCTCACTGGAGTCTCCGCTATGCGTCGCGGATGGAGAGGGAGGAGAGGGATCCGCCTTCGAGGAAGAGGACGAGGCGCCCCGAATGGCAGCCAGAAGAGCACCCACGAACGAAGAACGCTGTCGTCGTGCGGGGACGGGAGATTGCGCCGACGTGGGCGGTGCTAGCTGCGGGGCAGAAGGGCTCTGGGTGGAGACTGATGGGGGCGAGGACGTCGGGACGGGAGCGTGGGAAGGCGGCGCGCGTGAAGGAGTGCTTTCGGGGCTCGGCCCGCGGCTACTCCCACCGCTGCTGCCACTGCTACTCATGGCGTACGCCTCATTGTGGAAAATCACGTCCTGCAACCAGATAAAACATCTTTATTACGACACCTCGTCAAAATATATACAAACATGACAAATATATCCCCATCCTGAGGTTTTCTTCAATTTTTTCCTTCGGATATTGAAATCTGAGTTTTTGGAACGGTCCCTTGCTTGCTTCCGGACTGATAAGTATCGTACCGCAATCCGAGTGAATACGCACAGATTTCACTGAACTGCTCTTTTAGTGATAAAATTGTTTATTTAAGACTACTGCGGTCAACTAAAAATTGAGATATATCGGGAATTGAACAGGGTCTCCAGTAAAGTACATGGACTACGATGCCACCCGTTTGCCTTTCACATAAAGCGATCAACTTACTAGGGGATTGTGGTCTGGAGGACTTAAAAGTCGTAATTCTTACAGGTGCTGTAAGTAAAATCTCCACAGATTTACTGAAGCACGTTCTCTTTTCCGAGTAAGGCAGGTATTAACATTACCTTATTAACATTACTTTAGTGTATCTACTAATTAAAATGGTTACCCCATTACAAACAATATCAAATAAAAAACAATAACTTGACTGAACAAAATTATAAATTTTTACACTATAAAAACTAAAGTTTTGACACATTCTGGTTGTCAAACGTACATTCTTTTGTTCCACAAATGCTTTTGTAAACAGCCAATGGCATTGATGTGGCAATAAGTATATTATAATTAAGGGCCACTAGGTTTTTGGATAAACAATTTTTATATTTTACGAAATTTATGGCATAGCAGAGCATTTATAAAATTCTCTTTCAACCCTAGAACTTAGTTATTTAAGTAAAAAATCAATCCATCATGGGGTATTACTGCTGGAGACATTAAACTAGTCTCTTTTTATGACTAGCAAGGAACAAGCATTCATAGAGACCGTAGTTTAAATCAAGGTCCTTTTATATCATATTTCATCTTTTATTATTGAAGATTGTCTAACAGATATTGTATAATAATGTATCAGACAAAAAGTAAAATGTTTCTACAAAATATCAATTAATAGACATGAATAATAATCAAACGAATAATTAAATCAATCCAAAAAATAGATTAATTAGTAATTTGATTAAATTTATTCCATTTTTAATTAATTCAGCAGAATAGAACCTCCAATTGGATTAATTTCGTGTGATTATAATGTGCATGATGCAAACCAATAGTCTGTGTTTCAATTGCAAACTGATGTCTGTTTTAAATTACATAATAAAAACAGTGAACAAATTATTACTAGTTGAACGGTGCTGGGTGAGAGAAAATTTTAGTATTGTTAACAGCAAAGCAAATTCATGGGCTTCAGTGATTAGCATCCAACTGACAAATTCTTATTGTTTAAGTCTTTTCTTAAGTGCTGATTGATCATACAGAAAATTGCATTATAGATAATTAATGCACCATACTGTAATATAAGTGCAATGAAACAGTGCTCACTCATTGTCCATAAGCATCACTAAATTGAAAGAAAAATTGAAGAAATTTAAACAACTTAATTGTATATTATACATTTATTAATTCATAAAAGACCTCCATAATGAGTTTGATCGTAAATATAAAGTCAGTTACTTCATGATAGCAAATGAATTTCTTTCTTCCGACTTACAAGCAATAAAAGAATTGTCAAGAGTCAAGGGAAAAAATGTGATAATTAATACTACAAAAGTGATTCTAGTTATCACAAATTATATAAACAAACATGTTTTAGAAAGATTCTTTTAGTAAGGTCCCATGAATAAATATTTCCAATTATTTAGGAGTTATGACCAGGGTCAATAATAATATTGCTCCAGGCAAAACAATTATTTTGGTTTAAGCTTTCTAGGACATAGCTGATAGGAAAATTATCTCTGAAAAAAATGACAACCCACAAAATGGCATAAACGTTTAGTGCATGCCAAAATAGTTCATTTGTTGTTGTTGTTTTAGTGTTGCGCAAGTACGCTGATAGTACCCATGTATAAATATGGGTGGTTTTTTATATTGAAAATAAAAGTACAAAATATTATAAAAAATAAAATTCGGATAGCAAAATATTTGTTTCTTAGTAAAATTAACAAAATTTGATGAAGAAAGTTCTGAAAGAGTAAAAAAAGTTGTTTTTGTTTGTAAAGTTTTACATGTAGCTCAATGGAGTGTCATGTGTAACATTTCTCTATGATAATAAAATAATAAAAATATGCTATATAACCACTCCTGATCTCTCAGTCTTAAAATTCCAACCATCATTTCAGTAATCCTGTGATAAAAGGTTAAAGTAAAGTGGACACCAAATGTAAAAGTCATAAGTTTTTTAATAGCTGAACAGTGCACCAAGGCGAGGTGGGCACAAAACAAAACTACACAATAGAAATAAGAGAGGCGAGGTTACAAGACAGTTACCTAGTCACTAGATTACATTTATGAATATACATTTAACATCCTGGCATGCCTTTTTTATATTAAATCCCCCTATGTTGTGTCTGCTACTGCCTTTATGCCCTATGATCAGAATTGCTGGGATGGTTCCTCGCTAGCTTCAAGAGTAAAATACAGAAAAATCTTCGTAATTCGAAGTTCTGCAATTCAAAATTCTCAATATTTCAAATATTTATGTGATCCCTTCTTTTTCCTACTTAAGTTTACTATAGTTTTCAGGTCAATACAATGTGGTAATATTTTAAAAGTGATCGTTAGATGTCAGTGATGTCACCTAATTCAATCATAACCAAACTGTCCAGAAAATATTTAGCTAAAGAAGTCATTAAGAGTGAATAATTATTTTTCAAATGTATTACACAAATATTGGATACAGTACTCCATTAATATTACAAAGTAAATCATTTTGTCATAAAGTTAATAGAAATAAATAAATAAATACTAACTGAACAAGCAAATAATTTGGTTTCACACATAATTATCCCAAGAGTTGAAATGTGTTACATTTCTAGTGAACTTTCTGACTTCCAGAACTTGATTGACACAAGCCGTTGACCTCTCTAATTACCTGTAGGAGTGATTCTAAAAAAATTTGTAATCCTTTTCATCCTTCTTTCTATGGATTGTTCAGATATTTCTTTAATAGAAAGTGTTTTTTTTAGCATTTTGTATCCTCACAAACATTGCAAAGATGTAACATATTTAAAGTACAGGATTAGAATATTTATTGTGTTGAGGGTCATATAAATGAGCAGAATTATAGAAGGATAAGTTAGCACCAGTTGGGAGATTTTATGAACTTACAACAATTCCAATTTAATTTGAATTTTAAAACCAATTATAAAACAGATAGTACATAAGCATATTTTTCTTCTATGTATCTAATACATGAAGATGATTTGTGATAACTCAGTGTCAGGTGAAAATGGTGAGGAATCAGGAATCAAACCTAGAACTTCTGCTTTATTTGCAGGGATATTAACCACTACACCACCCATTTGCCTCCCACAACTGTACACCATTTCCACCCACGTCTCACACCACAGAAGACTTGAGATTCACTGCCATTCAGGAGATAAGTGAACACAGACGGCATACTATGCTATGTGAGCTTAAGTACCAGTTTCACATGTACCTACGTGATAAGGTTGGTTATGCATATATTTCTTCATGTGGAGAAGACACATGATGAGCAGGAGTTCCAGTTTTGACTCCTGAGTCATTAAACAGTACATAGCTAAATTGGAAGATTATGGTTCTTCTACAGTCTTGAAAATAACTTTTTTGATAATTTTTGGCATTTGGTTTAGTATGATGAGAAAATACGATTTTGAATAAAAGTTACCTTTAGATTATAAGCATGAAATGAACACTCTTAAGTATTGCACCATTATTTTCAAATGTTGTAAGTCACTGGTACTAATATTCATTTGTCAAAATTAAATTAAAAAATTGAAATGTATATACATATTTTTAAAAAATAAAGGTTGACCAATATATTAACAATACTTTTTTTTCCTGATCATATGAGTTTTCTTAGTGATGAACTACAAACTATACTATCTGATGAAGAATAAGGGGATTGAAGAAGAAAGTGATTTTTGTACCAAGTAAATAAACTCAGAATTATTAAACTAAGTAAAACCAAAAGCAAAAACTTCCAAAAGAAAATAATGTTCATAGGGTTGTACCTGTCTGAATTACTTGTCTCTTGGCTTGAAGAACACTATACTGACCGTCTTTGCATGTTCCCCCACATTAAAATAAAAAATAGTAACTTAGTATTCAAGCTAAAGGATGATAGTCAAAAAGTAGTTTGAGAATCTGGTCAGTCCAATGACAGTGTGCAATTCTTTAAAACTGATGTTTTAACAATCTTTCTGTAGTCTTCTTTGGAGCATGGCAGAGGGTGAAATTTTACTTATAAAGTTTCCTGCATTGTTGTCTGGAAAGCTTAGATCATAAGCAATGGAAGTCTAATCCCACATACATGAAAATTCTATCTAATCTATGAGTCTATGATTAATATTTGGATAAAATTCTTATAACAAAAATATCACAGATAAAAATCATTCCACAGGAGCTATAAAATGTAGGACCTAAAATCTGAAAGCTAACACATAATAATTTCTTCCTCCTCTATTTCTTCCATTTCTACAAAGATCATCTACATTTCTAGCTTTGATACACTTAATTTTAATATCCGCTTTTTCTTGCTTCACAGAATGCAATGGAATTTTAAACTTTAATACAAGAATCATGCTTTATTGTGCACATTCTATTTAGTTATTCTAAATAAATAAATAAACTTTATTGTCAAAAAAGCAGTTGCAAACTGCGTATGACCATGTGGGGGGCAGTAAACTAAGTTACTAACTATCTACTTAAAAATTAGGAGGGATTTTAAGCCATAGAATAAATAATTTTTATTGTTAAATGTGTATAGAATTAGTGAATGATGATGTTCTTTATGAACTCTATTCTCCGAGCAGAAAATTTCTTCCAAGAAGGGACAAATGAACCACAATTTTCTTAACAATTTTCATCCTTAATCCACTGAAAGATGTCAGAGCCAAAATGTAAAAAGAAATCTTAAGAAAATAAATTGGAACTGATTGAAAGATGAACAAAATTCTAAATGTGAGCGAGTACCAAGTACGTATTATAAAGAAAAGCTCGTGTAAAAAAAATATGTAGAAGAGTTTAAAAGAATTTCAGCAAAGTAATATATTATATTTTATTAAAAAGAAAACCAGAGAAATTTCACAGAAAGATCCATTTTTCAAGGTCTCTAACTTAATCAAAAGATTACATAATTTACATTTCTAATTAGCTCCTTCGAAGTTTAAAAACATAACCTGCTTGTATTTCTCTACCTCTTTCAAAACAAAAAGAAGTTAGAAATATTTAGTCCATTTTTCTCTTAAACACATAAGTGAAAAAATTTATTATTTTGTAAATAAATTTATAAGTTTATGAACATTTTCTCTTCCTCTACCCTTTCTTTAAGAATGACTCTCAAAATGGAACTTGCAACAAGTGCAAGTTGAAAGTGGTCTTGATTTTTTTCATACTGAAACATATTGACTATAAGTATGTCCTGTCAAAATATTGGCAACAATGACACACAGGAAAACACTGGGGAAAAAAGCTGCAAAAGCCAGCTTTTTTTCACCCGTGGAAGAGTTATTTTTGTGGGTCTTGTGCAATTCTGAATTAGCATGCAGACAAGCACAAACAGCCAATCTTTTGATACGTCCAACTTCTAGGTATTTTCACCATTCAGAGAAGAATTGAAAATGTAAACAAACAATGCTTTTTCCCATGCGATTAAGAAAAGGAAGAGCTGACCGTCAAGTCAAATAGTAAAACTATGCATGGTTCAGCTAACTATGTTACTCATATTCACGTTTCCTCTCTCTATTTTTCTGCAGGAGGTTCTACAGAGAAATAATATCTTATGATTAGGGTCTAGCAAATATGTGAAAGATCTTAATAATAATGTGATTGATATTGAATCCCATAAATATGTCAAAATACAAATATCTGAGGACATTGATGTGATANAGATGTGTATAAGAGACAGATATAGCACAGCATGTTAAGCGAAACTTATGGCAGCAGTCGGTGACCTTTTACTACAGCAATTGTTTCAGCCTGTACTGGAAAGGGTGGACTTTTCTCATGATTGTCCAAAATGCAAGCAGAAAGAAGAAGCCAAATGTTGGCAAACTTCTCTAATGAGTTTTCTTAGTCTTCCAGTGTGCCATCATCACTAATATTTTGCAAACATACTAATAGTTAATGTGTTTTAGTATTAAAAATATAATAACCACTTTTGACCTGCACTTGTTGAAAGATTCCTTGTCAGAGCAATTACTTCTTATGTCCAAAATACTTTGTATTACCACAAAGTTTAGAAGCACCACTGAGTCACACTTACCTAAGTATGGGCTTCAATTTGGTAAGCAGTGGAAAGGTATAAATTTACAGTTAGCTTGGTTTGTATAATGTGCTACTGCTTTTGAATATAAGTTCATAAAAAATAAAAGCAAAGGCAAATATCTATCTAAACTACAAAAGCAATAAATCTAGACTACAGAAAAACAAAACATAGACATGCACATTTTAATAGGGATGTAAAATTCTTTCAATTTATAGTATCATTCAAATTCAAGATAATGTTTGTTGAAAATCATCTGATTCACTTCAAAAACAATCCATAGAAAACTCACTTTGTTCCCCTGCCTGACATTATGACAGCTTCATTTTTTTTTTTTCAATTATTGAAACATTAAACCAAGTTAATTTTTTCTTGATGAAAGATTTTTTACGAAATAATTCTAAAAGGGAAACAATTATATCGAGGATCAATTGTTAAATCACATAAGGATCACAACCAATAGGTTCACCAAAGAGAGTTCTTTTCATGGTTTGGTCAAAATACTAACAAAGTTATTCAAGAGATAGATTGTAGTGAGATAAACTGCAAGAGAATCAATCATCATAAATGATAAAAAAGTTTCATAAAACATATGCATAATGTGAAACATTCTAAAACATATGTGCACCAACCAAACTCATTTCATCCACACAGCTTATATTAACATAAAGCAAAAATTAAAAAAAAAAAAAATGTATTTCACTTGAATCAGATAACTATCAGATCTGCAATGACAAAACTTGAATTTGTTGAGGTCCAAGAAAAGACATTACAATAGCAGGAAGTGAATAAATAATATTTGCTATCCTACAACTCAAAGCATCAACTAGAATTCTGTGATTTAGAAGTCAACACTCAAACATATTAATGTATGAGAATGGTATGCAATTTCAAGCACTTAAATTTTGGCTTCAAACTAAAGGAAGAAAAAAAATTGTATTAAGAGGAATTTCAGTGCAATACTTTTGGCAAAAAGAGGGACAATTTATCAGTTTTAATTATTGATTAGTATAGAGGATGTAGTGTGAACCTCTAACAATATAAAGCACAATCTCATTTTTTGATTGATTTTAAAATCCTCGTACTTACCAAATAAAATAAATCCACAGAATTTTCATTTTCCTTGATACAAGACATTGATAATTTTGAAGTGTATATCTCACAATCCAATATTACATTACAATGCCTTATATATAATAAACCAATCATTGGCATGCCTGTTTAAGCAAAACATGCACTACAAGAAACCATTGTGCACACAAAAACTATTAGAGATAATACCAAATTCACCACAACAAATTACAGAGGCACCAGCAAGAGTACTGTGAACAGAAAGCGCAACTCGACAATTGAAAGAGCGAGGACCATGGGGCCCAGAGGGGCAAGGTCCAATGGCCGAAGAGCGAGCTGAAGAAATAAAAGGGTCAAAGGGTACCTCAAGGTCTTTGTCTGCAATGGAGTAGGCACTAGCCAGCTGCTCTACGAGAGCATCGAGGCGAGCGCTCAGCCCAGAGAGTGCAACTGCTGCTCCAGACACTGCTGCACCCTGCTGCAGAAGGAGTTCTCGACTGCGTGCCTGCAGTCCAGATAGCTGTGCTTGCAGTGCCAGGTTCTCTTGCCTGCACATACAATTACATACACACACTCCACGATACTATTTTCTATTGCAGTGAAATATTACAACTCCAACATGGAGTTCAGTGGTCAAGAACTGACTTGATGATCAAAACACACACAAATTTACAAGCAATGACCCTTATACTATGCCATTTCAATTAAATGGAATTATCTCAGTCTATCTACTCAATATAAAAATTATGTTTGATGATTACCTACCCAAAGAATCAAATTGTAGTCCACAAATTTTTCTAATTTCTTTTCAAGTTAACTAATTATGTTGAAATTGTTACACCAACTTACATCACAATTTCAGAGACATATCACAAACTTATATTAAAATAAAACTTCACGTATCATAGGTAAGGAGGAAAATTAATGGAACCAGGGTTCATATTTACTAAAAACTAATGCTGTAAAAATAATTACAACTTCATTGTGTATTATTATTCATACATTTTAAATTTTAAAGGTTATAGTTGAAATGTTTGAACTGTATTATTTTTTTATAGTCTCTTGATAAAGGAAACAAATGCCAGAAAAAAGGCAAGCATCAGTGTCAAATGACAAGTCCCAGATGCTAATCCTTTTCCATTATTATACTTCCCAATTCAAATTTCCATTAAAATAATAAATAAGAAAATAAATAATATAGATGCAAAAGTAAATAATAATTAAATTTTTAAATCGCAGTAGTGGTACAATGATTTCAATAATCATGATAGTCAATACAATATTAACTACGAGATTCTTCAGATATGACCCAAACAAGAAACAGGGCGGGAAAGTGAAAAACAATAATTAATCGAACCTCTCTTACAAATTTTGGAAAATGAACTCAAGTTGTTATATGTACCCTCTACCCCTGTACATTAAGGTCAATTAAGAACAATGATAAATGACTACGACTTCTGCAGTGTCCAGGAAATAGCCTATCGCCCCGCATAATAGATATGTAGTGATGGTTGCCTATTCCTGCATTCCGGCAGGAGTTCTAAAATGTCGTCAAATGTTCAGTTTTATTTTTGTAATAATCATACTTCATCTCTCAGCAAATAATGTTCTGTAATTTTCATTTTTCACAGTAAGCCATCAATTAAATAATAAACTCATTTCTAGTAGTATAAACTAAGGAAATCACAGATTGGCAGACCTCAATGTCGCCTTTTAGAGATTGTGAACACAAATGTTAAACATGACAATTACAGTGGTGCTAAATACCTATTGCCTGCAATATAGTATTTTACCTAAGTAAATAGGTAAATAATCAAATATGTGCATTTCCATAAGACTGGCCTCCTTAGGAATATCTTCTAAATAGCAGCTACTTTTATATTGAACTAATGTAATTGAAAATTCAGAACAAACTTGTAATCACAATGACATGTAGTGAATTACAAGCAGATTGAGATTCTAAGTTTAATCTTCAAAGATATTCTTAAAGTCTTTATATTCTGCTTAGACTAATAGCATTAATGTTATACTCTTTTGAAGTGTGAACTCATCCATCCGTTCTACATCCCATTACTCATTATCATCATTTTCACAATATATCTGGTAGGAGATAACAATAATGATTGTGTAATTAACTCGCCCTAACTTCTACCATTAACATGCATACAGCTGATCCTGTGTAAAAGGAGTAAGTGGTAAATAGAACAAATACTGCATTAACTAACTAGACTCTGTTTGCTATTCAAGGAAATAATTTATCTTCAAGAACTAGTTTAGAAAGTACCTAGGTGTTGTCAAAATATAGATCATAAACCAAATAATCAATATTCATGAATAAGAACATAAAATGGAAATTATTCACTTTTCCACCTAATTACAAAACAAAGATAAGAAAGATTACAGTAAAATCCTGAATATCCAGAGAACACATCACATGAACCTGATGGGAATCCAATAAATACTATGTCTTAAATCTCTCTCATTAGATATCTGAAGAACCTTACCTGCGGCGCTCACTGATGCGCACCAAGTGCATGCATTCCTCCTGTTGGCGCAGCAGCTCCTGCTCTCTCTGTACCAGCTCTTGTCGGACACTTCCAACCTAGGTGATTACAAGAAAATATATTATCTTTCTTGCATGAATTTCTTTATGGTACAATTTTTTATTGTCTTCTCAATTCTAATGAACAAGATAATCCCAAATTCCTGCCTAAGCCCACAATATTTCAGGAATCTTTTGATGAATGAAGTATAACAGAATCAAATTTATTCACACAAATAAAACACACAATTATTTTATCCTAAAATTTACTTTCCTACAATTTATGTACAGGAAACACTGTTGGTAAACAGTAAAACTATAAATATATTGCCTTTTAGCTAAGAAAGTATTTGGATAATATCTATTTTGTTAATTCAAATGGATTAAGGAGATCCATTTCCTTTGAATCTGATGGTAAATTATTTATTTTTCAAATATAACCATTTACAGCAAAGAAATAGCAGAGAATATAACAAGCAGAGTTAGACTAGCCTAAATATTATTTTAGTTATCAGACCATCTAAATATTGCAAATGGATACATTTAAATGTGAAAATTGCATGTAGATATGAAAATTGTAGATACCATTGAATTATTACTTATGACATATACAAGCAAATCACTAATATGCAGATTCGTAGGTACGGTGGTCCTTAGGAATGGGGACCATCATATCTTGCCCCAAACCGGTGTTGATAAAATTGTTCTTTGATTGAAGTTTTGTTGAGTAATGCAAGTGGTTTGCTGTATAAATACAGCTATTCATTTCTCTTGTTATTCATTATTCTATTATTACGAATGTTCACAACACACTCATTGGTCTACAATTCAACAATTAGACTTCAACTCATATCCTGATTGGCCCCAGCATTGACACAGAGTTAGATTTGTTTGAATATTTGTACCTCAGTCTCAGCATCCTTGAGTGCATCAGCCAAGGTGGACTTTTCTGCCTGCAAGAATTCCTGCAGTTCTTCTGCCTCCACCTCAGTCTCCTGCTGTTGCTGAAGGAGGGTCTTCTGAGCAGCCAAGCTTTTCTCAAGATCCTGTAACAACCACCATTAATTGTTCACTATAAAACTGGTTCTAAAGATATGCTCTTCAGATGAACTGCTAATATTGAGTCTACAAACAATAAAAATTATAACATTTATATTTATATGCTCTTCAGATGAACTGCTAATATTGATATCTACAAACAATAAAAATTATAACATTTATATTTTAATGTCATCCCTTAGAAGAACATATGATTTTTGAAATACAAAATCAAAATGAATCTCATGTAACATCCCACTGCTGTATGTTCATGTCTGTAGGTAACATGTCCACTGCTGTATGGTAACGATATTCGTAACCCTAAAATGCTATGGATTTTAAACATTCAAAGTACCACTGGTAAATACGATCTAAATACAAAAAAATGATGTCATAGATCAAGCAAGCTACTCGGTATCAACTGCCAATAATGATACAACAGAGATCAGCTAGTCACAACAATCAAGATCTGAAAAGAGTTAAACAAGTGCATTGGCAACAGGCATTAGAGGTGATATCAGCATACTAGACACATGAATGTCATACCAAATGCTTCAGCAGTGAACACATTAATATAATTTTTAAAAACTTACTTGTAAAAAAGGAAAGAATCAAAATTACAATTAATAAATTTTGAATATGATTATAAGTATAAAATAATTCATACCTTCTGCAATGATTGACAGAGAGAATGCAAGTCATTTATTTCATGTTGCTGTTTGATCACAACTCTGCCTGATTTTTGGAAATGGATTTCAAGCTCATGTAGATTGTCCGTTTCATCTGTAAAGAAATACAAGTCTCTTTTAGTTGGATTCATAACAAATCACTGATCATTCTTTGGCAATACACATGGGAATAGGAAATAAGAAAACGAAAAAGAGATCAGCTCTCGAAAGTGAAAAGAAAAAGTTTTTTTTATGAACCATTACAATGAAAATATTTTGGTAATATTTTCAAATAATGTGACAATATAATCAATAGACAGGGTAAAATCAGTATTTAGAATTAGTTTTACTAGTAATTCACGAAAAAATTCAGTACATATTTTTTTTATTTTTAAGAGAATCTCTTTAATATACAGAATATGTGCATCGGCATCCACAAGAGGTACGCCAGGTAACACATTTGACCAATCTAAAAAACCCGTGCTCCAAAGAGGAATGAAGTGACATGTGAAAAAATTTTGTCATCTTGACCCACAATGATTCTTTTGTCTAGATTTGTTAAAATACTAATTAATGCTATATCTTTATAGATATTTAAGTTATTTTTACTAAATGTTTCAACACTGAAAACTTCAACTTCTATTACAAGCCTACATGTAGATTATTCATTATAGCAATAAATGTGTAATTATCCGAATGGTATAATTTTTTTGCAGTAATAGTATCAGAATAAATATCTTATCACCTCGTGCTATGATATTCTTCCAGTTTGCCTTACCAAACACAATCTCCATGGATGCCGCTGCTGAAGAGCTTTAACCCTCCGATGGGTGCACAACCACACTGAGTGCGCCAAACGTGTTCAACAGATGATTTTGATAATTCTGGGAACTCTGTGGGCTGCTTCTCCTAATTATGTTTTGTTGACAATATCATCGCTATGTTGCACCAAATAAGTGACTTCTCTCCTTCATTGTTAATGATCTATGGCTTTTTGAATAGTGAGAGGCAAGTTATGTCCCACTGAGTGAAGTACACACACTCACGTTTGTTTTTTTCACTTTTCTTGTGACTCACTCCTTTTGGATGTAAGTATTATTTACATATATTTTCTCATTTTATTCATCATTCTTGCACTTTAATTATAACTCTAACTAATTTTTCCTATTAGATTTATAGTAAATAATTCTACTCTATTGTGTGTTATTTGTTTTTGTTACCATTTTTCAGTTTTGTACCTTTAAAAGAGTTAAATTTCTAAGTTTTGGATTGTAAAAGATAACTTTTTAAACCACTTTATAACATAATGGACAAAATTAGGACTATTTAGTTCCTTTTCTGCTCAATCCTGAGCGTCTTTAGTTGCTAAATTAGGGTCCTATCCCCAATCAATTTGATTATATTGTGAAAAGAATGAACAAATCTTAACATGTAACGTGTTTATATTGTTTTGAGACTGCAAAGATTCATCATTCCCAATATGTTTGACAGTTTAATTATTGAATGTTCCACAGTTTGTTTTTTAAATTATTTCTTAAACCTACGTCACCTGATTTTTTATCATAATCAAAATTTGTGATGAATGTTACTTGAATGTGATATACAATTTCAATTTCAATTTACTTTATTCACAAACTTTACAAGACACAATTAAACTCATTTCTACAACAAATTTATAAAATCCCCATTTGTAACATCATTCCAGGGTCTCTGCTTCACCCTTGAATCTGTGCTTCGTTTTTCACTCTTTAGGCGTGTCTATTTGTCGCTTTTAATGAATATAATACACATAATACATTAGAGGTATACAATCTTTTATCATTATAAATGCTTCATTGCGTTTTGGACATTGGAATACATTTGAATTCTACACTGGCCGCACACAGTACTGCACACGGCCCATTCCTGAGTCCGGAAAGGGAGCGTCCACAGAAAAGTTAATCGCAAAGCACAAGAGAAGATGTCTCACCTGCAGAAATATCGCTGCCGACCGCGTCACAAACACCATCCAGAGTGTTGCCTCCGCCGACGCTGACTCCGCCATCGCCGGGGGTGGCAGGAGGAGCAGTGGGGATAGCAGCGTCGCCTCGAGAGGTCTTCGAAGGCGAAGGGGGTAGTCCCAGCATCGCGAGCACCCGACGTCGCGAGCGTCGCAAACGTTGCCGCAGGCGGTTCTTCTCCGCCGCCTCGCAGCCCAAGCGCCGCTCCAGTCCCTGTAACATCAATTATCACACGCGCATCCATTGGCAACTGCTCAGCTCTCCATAAGGGACAGTTATCGGACAATACTAGTCAGCCAGTATATTGTGATACACCTACGTATAACGCATTGCTTACGCGATATGGTCGAATAGGTACTCCAAGCGGGCAAGAATATCACAGCGTCGTACCGCTTACACTTTATCTGGCTTTTGCCCACTTAGCTCCTGTAGATGCAACCTCGGGTTCTGTAGTTGAACCCGCAATCCAATAGTATTTACACCGATAGAACCGTACATAAATTACACAAAGCACTTTAGGGGAAAGAGGGATTGTGATATCGTTACACCGCTTACGGTGAGGTAGAGGGGGAGTTACGTAACACGGTTTTACAGACATGGTTCATAGGGTTTTGTTTTTTACCTTAAAGTTTATCACAATCATCCAAGTGCTCGGTGACAGCACATAGCAAAGAGGAATTAACAATTATGTCAGTGTATCAAAATTTGTGTACACATTTTCCGGAAAGCAAACAAAACTTTTCTTAAGAGGGCGGTAGGGTTAATGTCACGTAATTATGCGAAGAGGGAGGTAAGAGATATTGTTACGTTATGGAGGGATGGAAGATCTTAAAAAGTAATTTTTGCGTTACGTTATTTATGTACGGTACCAAAAGGCACCAGAGATTAATTTAGGAGAAAGGGGATTAATTCGTAGGAAATACGAAATATATTATAAAGTGCTCTTTGCGTGAGCAAAAACAGAATGAAGGTTTCTAAATTACATTAATCATATCCCATACTTTAAAATTAGTAAATTTAGGTTTGAGTCTTATTTCTTCACTGAAAAAAGTATTGTGAAGATGAAAACTCTCTGTTGATAGATTTAAGAGAAGCACCTTTTATTTTAATCCTTGCTTTGAAAAATGAGTTTCAAACATTATACGTAAAAAATCGGTTGCCAAATACGTAAACTATACGTCATTGGATTTGTCAGCCCGTAAAGGCGGCTCCACACATTCGCTATTCGGCGAACTCCAAGAAACTGCTCGCCGAATAGCGACTAGTGTGGATGGGTTGCTCGATATTCGTCGCTTCACGAATACCGGTGCTCGCCATTTCCCGCAGCGTGTCAGTATTTTGAGACACATCAAAGAAAGCCGAGCATAGGCGAATATTCGCGAGTAACCTGTTCGTGGTTCTGTCCACATATTCGTGCTTTTACGAATATCAAGGATAGCGACTATACGAGTAATACGCTTTCAAGTTATTTCGAATAAGTAATCGCTGAAAAAACAATTATTCGTAATTTTTCTCCTTATCGCACAAAGTAATAAGTGTTTTTAGAAGTGATAAAATAGAGAAATTTGAAGTAATAAAGAAGTGATGGAGTAACTGCATTTATTATCCCCAACGTAGTCATAAGCAGTTTGCAACTGCATTTTGACTATAAAGTTTATTTAATGGGAGATTTAAACCGCAAACATTTTTATTCACTTTATTTTACTTTTTTATCAAGCGTCCTAAAGTTTCACAGAATTGAACGTGTATTGACTTTATTAGCATTGTCTATTTTTTAGTAGTATTAGCATATATTTCCTGTACACGAAATGTTTCGGAAAGAAAAAAATGTGAAAATGAAAAATACTACGATAATAAATAATAAAAATATAACATTTAAATGTAATGAATGATGTTTGAATAAATAAATTGACTGGGATGTTGTGGAGACACAAATTAAAATAGTTATATAATATTGACTCTTCTTGATAAAAACTATAATGATTTTAAGGATCTTAAATTCGAGATTACCAATTACCATAGCTAAATCCATATGGAATAAAAATTAATTTCATTGATTGAATTAAGATTACGAATATTCGTCGTTCCCAGAGCGAGCACGTGCTCGACAAATTGCTTGTGTCTGGATCAGTGTGCTCGCCAATAGGCGAATACTCGGGAAATGCCCCCAGCAAGTGGCTAGTGTTCGGGATTCGCCGTGCAGTTCCTCGGGGTTCTCCGAATAACGAATGTGTGGAGCCGCCTTTACGAATGTCGGGTAATAATCTTCTCAGTAAGAAGCTAGCAGCGCATTCTATCGCCAGATTCATAATGTTACCTGCAGCTGCCGCCGCTGGCGCTCGCAGTCTGCCTGTAACCGCGCGTGTGCCAGAGAGAGAGCGTGCAAACGCGCCGTCGTATCCTCGCTGCCGCTCTCGCCATCAGCCTGCAGTGCCTGCGAAACAAAACGAACGCATCGGGACTGTCAGGGACAGGGGCACACCAACGAGAATGAAAAAATGAGTCAGGGCATCCCTACCCTACCAAAGGTTAAATTTTTAAAACAAATTGTTTAATAACAAAATAACATGTGAAAAGAAATAATATTATGTACATGATATGACCTGGCCCGGGTTTCTCTCCGGTTTTCCTTCGGGCGGTCTATTGTAATAATTAATCTCGAATTTAGAGTTATTTTAATAGTTACGATTTATAAAGAATGTATTCCAAATGATCTGTAGTTCGACAATATTTTGTACTTGGGAACTTTTTTTTTTCGTTTCATTAAATAAAATTTGCTGGTATCCTGATGTTATAAAACGTAGCCAACTTTTTATTCTTTCTAAGGAGTGTGCTGAAATTTTCAATCCGCCTCTACCTTAGGGTCCTTGATCGGAATTGATGGGATGGTCCCTTGCTTATTTCAAGAGAGTAAATTAGTTTTTTGTCCTCCACGTGGTCATATGCCGTTTGTAACTGTTTTTTTGACAATAAATTTATTTATTTACAAGCCAACACATCACGGCCAAGACATTATGGATCAAGTTCAAGTTTATCTTCAGTTACCAACAAAGATTAGTTTGATTTTTGTACTCTGGGGTCAGAAAAAAAATCCATTCTACTCCTAGGGTGGATTCTTGCTAAAATCAGATTAATTCATGATTTTGGGGCAATTCAAAATATTTCTTTTCGTGTTTGCTTAATACAGGAAATTGAACAGAAAAACTGTGTAAGGATCGAAGACTTTTCTCATTATTTCCATTTTTAAGAAATTAAGTGAAAATGAAATAAATGTGAAAATAATCGTTCAATGATCTGTTTAATATTAATCTATCAACATTTTAAATAATGAAATCTCTATCAAAACTTCGTTTTATTAGTTTCGATAATCTATGGCTTGATTATGTATTACATTTCAACCAAGTCTTAGATATTATTCAACAGTTCACGAGATTGCCAATGCATAAGTTTACAGTTAACATCGTTAATAATTGCTAAGTTAATTCAATGGAGCTTTTGGGGATGGAATAGTTATGTTGATTGAAATTGCTCAATTAAGTTAGGGAAAAAGACTAATAATATACAAAAAAGGATTTAACATTTTGACCCACAAAAGCATATCCTTTTTTCATTGTCAACTGATTTTGATCGGAAGTGCCTTGTGTGGAGTAGCAAAAACAAGCAATTGGATGTAAATATCCTTCGTAATTTTAATCTGCGCAGATTTAATAAGCTGATGTATCAAAATACTGCAGTTTATTTATGCAGATTTTAACAAGATCCTTGTTTATCTCCGTCAACAACATTCTGACACGGTCTGTGGGAATAAAATTAGTGTCGAGATTGGGAAACAGTTACAACCAAAGGAGTTCCCAGTTTCATGGAACCTCTTCAAATACACTGCACCCGCGCTCCCCGTTATAGACAGAATGCGACGACCGGCAAGCTGGAGGCTACTCACCTGCTGCTGGGAGTGTTGCTGCGTAGGACGCGACGAGCGGCTGGTGCGCAGACGCTGCGCGCGCAGAGCTGCTGCCACATCGCGACCTGTCAGCGCAGTCTGCACGCAGATCTCGCGTAGGATGCGCGTGCGACGCGTCGTCACCCGTGACCCTGCAATCACACTCGCGTCAGACGCAGGCACTTCAAAGGACAAGGACGTTCCGTGACGTTGGCGCAGGAATAGGAAAAAGAGCAGATTCGGAATTTTTCGATCGGAACCATAATGTACCCGAGAATCTGAATTGATCATTCGGCTCTGGTACGAATAACTAATTTAGCAGAGTCGTACATAAAATTATAAATAATTTTAGTGATATGATATCGCATTGTTATGGAACTTCTAATTGAAATACGTTTCTTTCTTTCTTTTTTCTTTTATAGTATTTGTAAATGGGAAATGTAGGGTACTACTGATGCTTATCTACATAGGGCGATAGGGGTTAGGAGGTGGGTAGTAGGTGGGCCGGTTAGCTGGGTTCACCAACAACTTCGCCCACGTGGACGGGTTAGTAGAAATAGTTAGTAATAGTAAGAGTTAGTGATACTCGGAATAGTAGGAGGTGGATAGAAGAAAGGGGGTTAACTTTTTCTTTTTTAATACATACTAATAATAATTTTTTAAATAGTTTCTAATTTAATAATAACTTTTTCTATAGTTATAGCTGTATCTGAACTGGAACACTAAAGTGGAAAGCTACATTTTTTTTGACCCCACCGGAAATGAACCCGGAGTGGTTAAGTAGTGAGCAAGCATGTTGGCCCTGAGCCACTGAAGGGACTCAAATACGTTCTTGATGATACTGAGATCTACCAAATTTTACCAAAATTTTACCTAGCGGTTGATCAGGCGAAACATTCCTTATTTTCTAGAATTATTTTCCCTATTTTTCTACAATAAAATGTAGTCAGGAAGAAAAATAGCTTCTAACGTCAAATAACTCAGTAAAGATGATACGAGGTCGACGAAGATTAAATACGTCTGTGAATCATGTTTTCAGAGTGCGGGCACTCAGCAAGGTCAAAGTCGTCAGTGCGTTAATTTGACTGCATATTCGATCAGGTATAGTGGGGGATAATTGGTCCGAGTCGTACATGCATCCACGTCTAAACGCCCACATTTACTTACTCTTCCTAAAAGAGATATTTCCTGAATGGATAGAGGATGCACCACTTTTGGCATCACACGCGCCAACACGAAAAGCACTTGGAGGTCATTTGAATGTTTCTTTCAACAAGCTACGAATTTGGTGTGGTGGCACAACATTGAGACGTATCAAAGAAGGTCACACTAATGATAAGTAAATCTGATACAATCTTGAATGCAATTTCAAAAGGCTTATCTTGGTTGTAACGTACAAGGGGGCAAGAAGTATCAAACGAAAGAATGACATCGAGACAAAATTTTAGTTTTTAATACACAAGAACTATAACAAAAATTATTTCAACGTGTTGTTCTTGACACGATAGTGCGCACAATCACATTTTTTTACACCCAGCACTTCGTACCACGTTCAAAATAGAAGTCACCTCAAGTTTGCCACATAAGGAAAACATTGTATTACGAATAAAAATAAAACATTGTTGTCGATATCCACGCTGGGAACCTCGATGGGGTGAAGTCCCAAAGAACATGTGGACGAGAAACCCACCTGCAAGTTTGCTTAGGCGAAGTCCCAAATGAAGTTCCATGGGGAAAAAAACCCGCCAAACTAAGCGAAGAGGGTTTAAAATCAAAAAAGTACTTGTTTCTGAGTTTTACTCATAGTACTTATTTCGTATTTACTTTTTGCACTTATTGTGCTTCTTTCTGACATATAGCCGTACATTGAATTCCAGATATAATTGTATTTTTCCCTAATTCCTTATGACTAAAAGATTCAACCATCCGAATTTCCGCATATCAGAATGTAACCGATCCCGAATTAATTCGATTGTCATTATAAATTTCTACTGTATATCGAAAAATAGAACGTGCAGGACAATCCAATTGATACATGTACGAATTGCTACGTCGTGACGAATGTAAACTTCAATACTCTTACGTCATGAACACATTCCAAAAATGGCTGATGTTGTCTGAAATAGTCAGGATTCCCTTCAATCTGCTTTTTTTCATACAAAATGCTATCCACATACAATACCGGTTTCAAAGAAGTATTCGAGACAAATGGATCTAAAAGTAGAACTTAACACTGAGCAATTGACAAAATTTCCCCCCTTAAATCTGTTTCTGATACGCCGTGAATGGGATTCCTAAGTTCCCACAAATAGTCTTTTCTGGCATCGTTAAAGGTATAATATCTCCATTCCCACGAATCGAAGCAAGAATTAAAAGCTACAAGAAGAAAGTTCAGTGCTGAACGACGGTAACCACAAGGACCATAATTATCTTCATATTTCCTTAAGAAAGATTCTGCATAATTTCCCTCCCTTCACTAAACAGGACTTCCGCTCGTAATATCCTTTCCCTCTTGGGAATTAAAGGTAAGTGTTGTAATATAAACTCCACTTGCCTAGCGCCGGCCGGGATATTAAATAACCTCGTAGAGTTTCTCAAAATTAACGAAGTTTGATAAATATAACATTAGTAGAATAAATGGGAGTATAAATTATGCAGAAATGACGGTTGATTACGAAACAATATCATTCTCTTGACTCGACGGTCAATTTTTCAACCAAAAGTTAAATAGAATAATTTGATGGTATCTTCATAGCAACAATCTTCACCGCATCCCTTGGCGGGGCCCATGCTCCATGAACTGTTTAGTAATATACGCTTAGGGCTTACGCGAAAAACGCATTCATTTCCGTTCGCGAGGTGCTGTGAAAATTTAAAACAGAATACTCATCTTCCAGACTATTTCAGACAACATCAGCAAGTTTGGTAAATATCCATCTTATTTTCATAATGGACAAACATTCAAAGATACAAACAAGTGTACATGAACCAAGTTTTGATCTTTCGTTGCTCGTTTCCACTCTTGGCAATGTCAATTTTTTTCCCCGCAGCCTCCTGGGCCTAAGCACTGCGAGGTCCTCTTTAACGCAGATGGTCGTGGGCCGCCCTCACCTGCGGAGTTGTTAGCAGAGACGGGAGCAGGGGAGGCTGACCCTCCAGAAGCGGGTGAAGGGCGTGAGGACCTACGAAGCGACGGGGTGCGGACGGGCGTCGGCTCGCGGCTAGCAGACGCACTACGACGCAGGCGCCCCACGCCCCCGGGCAACGTTGCGGCGGAGGCGGCGCCGACGGTGGCGGCGGCAGCGGCGGCGGAGGAGCAAGCGTCGGGCGACGTTCGGCGACGGCGGCGAGGGAGCGTCGCTGACTTGCCGACTACCCCTGCCATCGCTGCGGAGCCTGCAGCGCCTACGGGCACGCATGCGCGCGTGCGTCACGCGGTGAGAGGTGTGGCTGTTTCTGCTGGCGACTTACGACAAGGCAAGTCAAGATGAGTGCAGTTCTTACCCTCAAATAATGAACGACGATATTTTTGTTAATCATTTTATATTTTTCAACACGATAAATGTTAAATATCGCAACAAACATACATAAATAATTTAAATATTGCCACGATAAAATTAGGTAACCCTTGCGGATATCCTGATTTTGGAATTACCTTAAATATAAAATAATTCATTATTCAGCGACTGTGGGGGTTTCCTTAGCACTAAAGTAATCAATAGTATCGTAATACATTATTTACAAAGCTTAAGTTAGAAAATACCTCATTTTTTTCAAATAAAATAATCAAATAATTGATTTTAATTTTAAAGACAGTTAGCCTAGTATCTTATTGAGAGGCATGATCAGGTAATCAATTATAAAAATAATATATTACATTAAACATTCAAATGTTATAAGAAACAAATTTTCAGTTTCACAAAACCAAACTTAGTTTGCTAATTGCTTGCCTTCGAAAATATTTCGATTAAATTTAAGGTCAAATGAAATGAATCCTCGTGATATTTTCCCTTCTTTCACAATTATTTGCACGCTTGCATTCGCTTCTCTCTTTAAATTGCTCTCAACAAAAATTAACTTACTAGATGTATCTGCACATAAGGCTAGGGGCGGGTAAGGGAATTGTTTAACTAAGCTACTATGGTCATGTATTACACTATAAAAAACGCTTCACTGATGTCTCTTACGTTAGACATGAACACGTACAATGTTTTTATCGTGCAGACTGAAGACAGATCTTATGGTCTAAGTCTCGCTTAATAAAGAAACTTTTGTAATTGTAATATCACTGTTCGGATCGGTATGCACTAAAAATCATAAAATATGTATTCCACTTCCAAATATGCACCAAAAACTCCAAAATATGCATTAAAATCTAATCAAATACACTAAAAATCACATTGTTATAAAAATTCGAAATGTGCACTAAAAAATAAGTTACATATGTATTTACTTATTTGAAAAAAAAGTGCAATAGTAATATAATAATGTAATTGGTTAGTTGAATTATACAACTGAGGTCGTTCGTATAGTACAAAATTAAAGAATAAACTTGTACATTCTGATTGATTACAGAAATTTAACCTTAAAATTACCGAGCTCTTACAAAATCTTCAAAAATATACATTTACATGCGCTATTAAATTTAGTACAAATGATACCAAGCTGTAAAAATGCTGGAAATCGATTCCCCAAAGCCGCACAGAAAGTCAGGAAAATTATGCAAAGCAAGCAAAATCCGAACACTGGTTGTTGTTATTATTATTATTATTATTATTATTATTATTATTATTTAATTGGGGATTTAGGGTTCGCCAATATCTAGGCCATTAGAGCCCTATATTATTATTATTTTGTAGTTTAATTTTTTTAGCAAATGCTGATTGATAAAATGGCACGGACCTAATGACCAAGTGGCCATTTCCTATTCAATTTTCTAGAGATAAAAACTCCAACTAAACGGGATGTTGCAATAATGATGGATTTCTGAAGATATTATTATAATTACTACTACTACTATTATTATTATTAACGAAAAAGCAGTACTAATGATTGCTCCTGAGACGCACCTGCAGGTGGGAGGCTGCCGTTCATCGACGTTGACAGTCCCAGCGCCGCACGCCGTCCTCGCGTGGAACTCCCGTTCAACGCAGCCTCCCCCGTCGCCGACCGCGTGCCCCTCGCCGAGGAACTGCGCCCGCGTGCACCGGGGGTGGGAGCTGCGGAGGAAGGGCGACTGCGCGATACGGAGTCAGGGGTGACTCGCCGGCCGGGACCCGCACCCCAAGGGGCGATACGAAGCGGCGTAGGAGCAGTGCGAGGGCGGGCGCCGTTCAGTCCACGAACGTCGACTCCTCGCGCGAGCGACGCCTCGGACGAAGTTCTCTTCTTCGACGTGGCACCTGGGACACAAGAAACCCTCTATGCACCCGTTTAAGGTATTATATCCGTCAGTGACCACGTTTACGTTGCCCCAAAAACTGTTTCAAATGACAGTTTGAACCATTCTCTATCGTGGCGATGAATTTCCACGCTCTTACAGCGAAAAACTTTGAATTAGTTGACTTTAATTTTCTATGGTCTTATATGGAGAAACTTCCGCGGGCTTATGATTTTTTGATATTCTGGTGAAACTAGCGGCTTAACATAGTGAAAAGACCTAAAACATAGGAAATGGAAGTAGGAACGCAATGACATTCATACCTTACGATTTTCAACCTTACAAGAATTTTTTTTTTTCAATTTACAAGAATAATTCACCAAATTTGTGGAAAATACTGTTCTTACGGAAATGGCAGCCGCATCACGTGACAGAAGACAATGCGACTCTTGTCAAAGAAAGAGTCAAACGACAATCTAAATGTATTATAAAGTTTTAACCACAAAATAATTCTCCCCATGCAAAACAAAAAAGCCAGTAGAATTACTAATTAATAAGAACTACTTTGGTGAATATTTCCGTTTCGTAAATAGTTGGCAACTTGACATCAGTCATCGCGGATACAACACCTTAAAGCACACTCTTATTTATACAAAATCACCAGCGATGTAGTGGAGTGGGAGCTTGCGGGAGTCGTGTTGCCGCACAGCTTTGGTGATGGATGCTCGTTTTCGAAAAGTAACCCTATCGTGATTAAGAACACTGAGAAAACACCATAGATGTGAATACCCTAGGATTGGATAAAAGATCCTAACTCAGACGAAGGAAAGGATTTTTCCAAAACCTTTGGACATCACATCCCAACCTTATAGTTCGGATACTAGAAAGTTGAAATGTAACATCCAAAGGAATAGAGAAATTCATTCCTTCCTCTGAATTTGCGTATCACAGTCTCACCTGTTCTATCAGTGTAGTTTGTAAACATTGAAAAGAACGAGAAATAGATATACTAATATACACAATAATATTGTTTTTATCCGTGTGAACGAATTTATTAGAGTTAGTACAGTCTTACAATACTCATTTTGCATTTAAAGTAGGCCTAAAGCAAGACTACCTAGCAAGTTGTTTCTGATATGGAGAGTTAACTATATTCTTGTAACTGCTCCCATGTGAGAGCTCCGACACCGCTAAATTTGCCAATACGTCCTCGACGAGAATACAGAAGACGAAAAAAACCCAGAGGTAAATGATTTGATATTAAATACATACAAAGAAGGAAGGTCCACCAGGAAGAGAGGTGATGCAAGGATCAATAGACGATGGGCATGTGAATTTGAAAAAATGGTAACAGTTTTTGTGACATCATGGCCGATTCCGTATGTCGATTAACAGAAATATACAAGATAGTGAATTATTACATTGTAACGAAGAAACATCAATGCTGTGGCTCAAGGCATTCCTGCTCAGCGCTGACAGCAGGGTTACGTTCATGAAGTAAAATATGGATATCAATACTCACATAATAAAAGGTGTAAATAATTGTTCAGAAATTACGCGGGAAAATAATGAAATTCTTTTAGCCTTGGAAAATCGAGATAGATGAAGTCAATTAACGCTAAGACGTGTTTCAACGTAATAAATATAAAACAGTTCTTGACCAATGACGCCGACAGATGAGCAATGAAAAAAACAATTAAAAAAATACAAGCAACACAATTATTAAAAGTAAAAGCATTTATTCATTCGCTTAACCCAAACACGCACAAAACATTAATCATACTGTAAATTGCAAACGCTTCATATCTATAGCCTTCAAGATAACTTAACATTCTGCATAACAATTAAACAGTTATTTGGAATTCCATATATTTTTTTATGATTTTTAAATATATCACAAGATATTAGTGCTTCGTTTGATTAAAAATAAAGTATTGCCAGGTGCGGTACGAATAGTTCTAGCTAGGGAAGAGTCCTCTTGATTCTTGAGTCACTTTCTTGACGTCAAACTATCTCGTGTCGCCTATCAAAACTATCGCACATCATCATATAAATTTATTGTCAAAAAACAGTACAAACTGCGTATGACACGTGGAGAACAATAAACTAATTTACTCTCCGGAAGCAAGCAAGGGACCATCCCATCAATTCCCATCAAGGGCCCTAAGGCAGAGGCGGATTCAAAAATTTCAGCAAAAGTTCCTAGATAAGATAAAAAGTTCGCTGCGAGTTATAATACTAATAGAATGTCGATATGTACAAGTTATTATCGAACTATAGATTATTCTGAGTATAGTGTTTAAAAATCATAAGAATTGAAATAACTCTCATCCTCACGTTCGGGACGCGGGTTCAACGCATACGCTGAACAGCCAGATTCCCGCCAGGAGCGTCCCGAGCCTTGGAGTCGGCGCTCTTCGGTACGCGCTTCACTGGCACGCGGCCAACGAAGCACACATTGAACCTTTGTGAATTGAGCTCTTTGACCATGCTCTGCAGTGGCTCTTGTTTATGCGCGCGCCCGAGACTATATGAGAAGGGTGTTATTCACATGAGAATACGAAGCGGAACGAATTCTAGATTACGAAACCGCTGATAAGACGATGGGTGTGTCGAACAGTATTATAGAGGATTTCCACTGACGTATCAATGTAGAAAGAACAATATTCAAAACGGTAAATATATAATCAAATTATTCGATCAGTTGGGATTTCATCGATGGTACAGTTTTAGAAACTATTAAAGAATTGTAATAATAAATGCAGGTTTTTCGGAGGATGCAGGAACAAACACGATCAAAAGAGAAATGAGCACCGCTATGCAAAGAAAAACATTATTTATATACATAACTAATAGAACATTACTTCTAACTAAAGAGTAAAAATTTGAAACGAGATATTAAAATGTCCCATGTCCCGAGCACAACAGTTTAGTGATAAATGCATCTCACCTAAGAAACTGTAAAATATATTTCTCAAATGTCCGGTACCTAGAGATAAAAGTGATGTAAAAAATACAGCTGAAAATTTACTACAAATCTAAGTAATTTTTCATCACTTCCGTGATTTAAAATTTAATCTTTTTTAAAAAAAGTGTTTTCTCCACAAGACGCAAGGTATTACATCGTCAATTACATTCCCAATTATTTCATTAAAATGATCGGTGATGTATGTTTTTTTCAAGTTGAATTCACAATGAGTACATGTTATTCTGTTTATTCACGCCGATTTCAAGTATTTTAGTGATTTAATTCTACCTACGCTAGTACTACCTTACGTTCTAGGAATACTTGGACCTTGGATACATGAATGTATTTTACAAGCAATATCATAGCTTGATTTTTTTTTATTTTTTTTTAAATTGAAGTCACTTAAAATCAATGGGGAGGGAAAAGTGGGTTGCAATTTTTGAGTGCGAAGAGTAACTGCAACCTTGTTACCCTTCCCTATGCCAAATCAGGTAAAAGACCCTTTGTGAAGTGACTGTCCAAAGTTCGAATTCCTTTCCGTCATCCTCCTCAGCCTGTGACGGCAGGAACCGAAGCATCATCATCACCTGCTGTGCAGCGACGGGCAGAAGGTCGTGACTCTCCGCACCCTGCCACGGATGAGCTCTCACTGCCCGCCTCACTGGCTCCTCCACCGCCGCAGCCTCCGCCGCCGCCACTGCTGCCAGCCGCGGCCCCCAGCACTGCCCCCAGCGCCGTTCCCAGCGACGCCCGTTCTTCCTCATCCGCCTGCAAACATCCGCACACAAGACTCCTTCAGCTCATGCACATTCGATCGATTCCGCGACGCAGCTTTCTAAACACATGCTCCATTCTTAGTCAGTGTCCATCCATACGAAGGAATTGCGTCACCCCTCCTTCAAATTTCCATGAGAAAGACTTTGCTTTTTTTTAACCATGAGATAATAGACCAAAAAATTCATCCTTCCAAGCCAGACAACATTAAGCGGTGACATACGCGGTGACTAAACATGAAGGTTGTAGGTTAGGTCAAAATTTCTCAACAATGTGTACTGGTAACTTTCTAACTTAAATTGTAAGGCACGCAATTAACAAGTGTACAAGATTTTATCAGGAGACAAGATTTTAATTGTTTTGAAAAAAAATATATAAGGGAAAAAACTTGTTTTCTCAGTGTACTGTAGTACTCAACACTACAGATGTACCCTTGGGTTGGATGTGAGATCCAAATTGAGGAAGGAAAGGATTTCTCCAAACATTTGGATACCACATCTCTAGCTCATAGTTAAGATGATAGGTTGGAATGTCACACCCAAATGTTTGGAGAAATAATTTCCTTCCTCTGAATTTGGATCTCACATCGAAAGCTGTTTATTTACACTGTTCTCACTGTGTAAATATCCGGAAATCATCCTACAATATCAAAATTTTACATTAAAATGATTCACACGACGTAAAACGAATCTTAGTTCAAAAACTATAAGTAAAATTTATGAACTCATTAAAATCCTGAATTTATCCTTCTCACTATGTGAAAATAGCATCCTTGCAGATTCTAGCGCAATCCGTGGAGGTCGCGTCAGGGGTTGCTTCACCAGAGACAATCATTAGAATTTTAGGGCGTAAAATCTCTTTCAGAAAAGGCAAGATTTGTCAAGATTTAGAACTAATATGAACAAGGAATAATAATTCACATTAAGTTTCAAGGTACTTTAAGCTAAGAAAAATTTATGAAATGGTTAAAATTCGTAATTCCGTTCATTGATAATGGAGTGACCCCTCTCATCCCTCAAATCTCGCCAATATCGACACAATACGTTCACAAAATTATATCCTGGACGCTTGGAGTACAATCCACTAGAGCGGCGCCAAGAGTCGCTCCACAAGACAAACGATCGCTACAGCGAATTCAGAAGCGCGAGAGTGTTACCTCCGCGGAGAGCCAACAGCTGAGCAGAGACGAATCACAGGAGGCGGATCCAGACGTTCCCCGACAACGTCCGCCCCCACCTCCAGCGCCTCCTCCTCCTCCTCCGCCGCCGCCGCCGCCCCCGCACTCGACGCCGCTGTCGCTGCCGTCGGCTGGACGCTGTCCTCGGTGGGCGGCCACCCCCGTCATCACCACTGTCGTCGTCGTCGCCCCCGCGTCCAGAGCCTCGCAGCTGCTCGTCAGCGACTGGAAAAGAAGGAAGGAAGGAAGCGCTTGGAGACATGTCCATGGTTTCCGCGCACGGACTCCCGAGATAAGATCAGCACCAAGAAAACAAAGCTATCGATTCAGCACTCAAGTTTCTATGAGACTGGGCAAATGTGTCAATTCCCTTATAAAAACAAGAATATCATGTACAAACTCACACTCCACCCCACACCATTCGTTCTACATACAATAACTCAAGGGTGCAAGATAGCACTTTCGTTTTTATTAAAAAAAGGAAAACTGTTGGAGCGACAAGCTTGAACATTTGTGTGAGAATACATCAAACATTTCGTATCTAATTCACATAAAACATTTTCCCGCAATTACTCAGGTATCACTTAGGGGGGATGGGGGTGGACATCCCCATAATGGGGGAGGTTAAATGAAGGTATTTAAATTTTTTATTCAAATGTATACTTGCGTCTAATGACACCAAATGTAATACTTTTCATCACGAATTAATCGATTTAAATGTAAGAAAAATTAATTTTTCAAAAGGGGTGAAATATTGAAGGGAGTGTCTTGCAGTGGGGTTCTCTCATTAGTGAAAAAACACGTAAACCATGTTCCTTGGACGAGCACTCACCGTAATAAGTAGTTTTGGAACATCTGAAACACACACTCTTCAGAGGAAATGGGAGGATATGGGGTGGGGGTAGGTATTCTGATGTGGGTATTTTTATAATCTCAGTTACTGGAGTTTACATTATCGAGTCTGTATACGTGAGACTAGCTCTACCCAACATCTCGAAGTGTGATATTTTTACTTCATTTTCTTGAAATTTTCACTCTCGATATTGTATGAGTATCTCAGCTCAAAGCGGGTGGCACAGAAACCTCCCAATAAGGGAGTGACTTGATAATACATGGGACTTTACTCATCCCATATTTCACTGCATTTTAAAACAGAAGTTATGGAGTGATGATTTTAGTGCACCGCTAATTTTGACGCGCAGTGTACATTGAAACACACGAGATGCCTGAGCAACATACGTGTAAAAGAATGTGCAATAGTATAGCTTCACTAGATTTTATAAAGAACATCCAGTCGAAAGTGTCAAATCTAGAAACAGGTTTACAAATGAAATTCAGCATATGTTGTATACTTAACTTTAGTAAATATTAACTTTATAAATAATAATTAACGTAACAATTAACTTTAGTAAACACTGTACTCGTTGTTTCTAATAATAATTTCTCAAGAAACATTTAAAAAATAACATTTGTCTCGACAATTTCATTGGTCAAGAGAATCAAACATCCAAATGAATGCGAATCAATTGTTCATCAACTGTAATGCCATTGGATCAATGTTGGATCAATTCCAAAGACTTTTATGTGCTCTTATAAAAGCTCATCAGTTGCCGACACACGATACACAAATATGTTTAGGCATTTTGCCTAAGTACAGGAACGTTACTTGCCTGGAAAATATGTTGTATACAATATTGACTGAGGTTTATCAATATGCGGTTAAAATAATGAGAGTACGCCGAGTGAATATTTAGAGTTGCTTAAAACAATAATATACTTCGAGCGAACGAAAGAGCTTTCCGATCAAATAAACCTCGACCTAGCGAAAGCTTTGTCACACTTTGTCAATGTCAAAGATTACATTTACTTTAAATTGTTATTTGGTACAGTAAAGGCCAAAACTTTACCACTATAATTCGAAGGTAAGAGTTTTTTCTACAATTTAGAAACAAAATAGTACTCCTCGCCAACCATTCTTCGTTCAGTGTTTCGGAATCTATTCTAATTATCCTCCTGATCCTATCTTTCAATACATGAAAACATGACAATTAATCAATATAACGACCTACTAGTAAACACAAGCTGGAACGTTGTGCTTTTGTAATTATATACTAAATATTACATTCACCAATTAATTGTCAGCAGCATAATGGTAGACGAAAACTATATTGAAAACACATTTAAATAACGCTCCATTGTTACTTTGTGAAAGGTTTTCACACACAACACTTCTACAATTCGAAATTTTGTGCAAATAATGAAACGCTCCTTAATCCGAGCACAATTCATGTCAAACCTTAACTGTTTTGTATTCTTCCACTAGATATTAAAAGTAAAAAAAAAATACCTCAAATATTATGATCGTATTGTACATGGGAAAGAACAAAATTATGCGTATTTTGGTTAGGTTCAAAGAAAGAAATTTTCTAAAAATAATACAAGACGTTCACAAACTCACATAATATATTAAACGGTGGTTAACTATGTCGCGAGGTAACAGATAAATGATGTAATATTGAATGGCAATGAGAGAGGTGACAGGGGCTCGAACCCGGGACTCCAGTTTTGAGCGGTGGCGCGCAACGAACGAGAGAGCGCGCAAAGCCTGAAGTCCCGGGTTCGCGCTCGGGTCCCGTCTCCTATTTTCATTCAATATAACATTAATACAAATCCTCGTTTATTATCGTATACAGCAATGTAATCGTTGAACATCACATTTTGAACCTTGCTGGGTAAATATTTGAATATAAGTAACTTCAAGTTTTAGGTGTTCTTATGGCTAAAGCCTCTGTTGGGATGGTTTTTAAATAAATTCCCAATTAAAGTATCATACATGTCATAATTTTACAGAAAAAGACGGTTCGAAACTTGTATTGCATTTGCGGACTCTTAAGAAAGTAATGAAATAAAAACTGTCGCAAAACTAGAGAACTGTAGAACTGCAGATTAACTTTCAATACAATGCAAATTAGGTTTCAATTTTTAAAATGGTATAATACGAGTAAATGATTCGCAGTTTTTAATGCACCATAATTCATATATAAGTGTTATAATGACTTTTACAGAATACATAACATAAATGAAAGTTTCATGGACTTGAATAGCGCCTGACAAGTCCATACTACCTCTTCTGCGCTTACCTGTGCATCTGCGCAGCGTAGATCGGCAAGCGCAGCAGCCAGAGCGGTTTCCTCCTCGTGCAGCGACCGCGCACAAACCGACTCCCCCTGCAGACCCTGCAGGGCCTGTAGGCCCTGTAGGCGCTCCTCAGCAGCCTGCAGCGCCTGCGTCATGCGCTCGTCCGCTTCCGAAGAGTCCATCTCTCCTGCGACACACCGAGCATAAATGATATGAGCAACACCAATCAAGGAAATATACTCCTCCACTTGACTATAGTCTTAGAAGATCTAATTTTTCATGATTCCTTATGTATGCATTATTTTTCATTCAGCAAAGATCCCGAAAGCCCCTTTCATACCTTCTGGCTTGAAAAAAAAGTCCGATCATTTGAATGATGGGAATTCTTATTTTTCACTGATATGATTTACAAGAATATAGAAATTTTAAGCTCTAGGTGATTTTTTTTCCGAGGTTGAATGTCCATTCTGAGCGAGCTATCCCTGTTTCCGTATGGATTAAACTGTATCGTGTGAATGGGGGCGAAGTATCTAAATAGCACTGAACTTGAAATCCCATGTGCAGTAGTAATCCATGAACACAGGCAAAATTACCAACCTTACGTCGAAAATGGCCCAATTCTTTACTTATTACGGTTTAAATAATCTCGCTGGATATAAACTGCACAATAGAGGGAACGAAAATGTGTTCCACATATATACTTCCCCTATATGGTTTCACTATGAATGCGAAGTTAAAAATAGAAACACGGAAGCAATAGAAACCCCGACAGAGACAAAAAAAAAAGGGAACGTGAAGCAAATAACTTCTGTAAAATCTCCGAAAAATTTTATATTAAACTTCTGAACACTTTTAAGTTTCAATTCAAGAAATTTGTTGGAAATCGACAGAATGAACACTCATGCATAAATTGTTCATTTGAGCGAACATTGATTACTGGGTAGAAGTACAAGGTATATTAAAACAGGAAACAAAAGGAAACCCAGCGACTGTGAAAAGAGTTGAGATGTTCGTGTTTGGGACGGCCGCAGACCCTTCCCCCTCCTTCACAGTCTGGTCACGCGACTCGAAAGAGGGCGCTAATCGATCGTCGGTGGGAAATCACCTTTCAGACTTCAGTTCCCAACGCTGACACATGGCACTAAATTAATTCCACGTTCCATGCAGCGGTGGGAACTCAAGAAATTACGAACTTTTCTTTAACTTCCTATTTTTACTTTCCTATTCTGTTGTTGCAACAACACCAGTAAGAAATATGTATGAGTGACCCCAAAATATTATATCCGGATTTGATTTCATTCTTTGGAATTAGATATGAAGTGTACCGAAGTGTTTGACGCAGTTTTATGCATTAACAGAGAACATTCTTCGTTTTCAATGATAGATTTAAAAATTTATTATGAAATGTGGTATAAAGATATTCCAGAATGCACGGATATTAATAAAATTGATGAAAGTAACCGTATATGTTAGCGTTAAGTATATTTACCACGTGTCGTAATACATGATCTACAGCATGCATACATGTCAACGAAAGAAGGGTAGACGAAACTGAAATTGCAAGACCCCCAAAAAGGAGAGAATTTAAAAAAAAACGAAAAACGTTTTCAAGCTATGAAAAGTACTTTTACGGACTAATTCCAGCATTCCCCAATTTTTTGTTCCATTTTACGAAAATGTATGTTTCAAAACATATGATAGAACAGTGGTATTTTGAGACTTCGAAGAAAATTTACAGTAGTCCACGCTTTTACTTAGAGTAAGATAGTAAAAGAAATAATGTTCTAAATAATTTCCTTGATTTATGTCAACGTAAAATGTGTCTGTATTTATAATATTAATCTGTTCACTCACTATAAGTGTAACTAGACATTTCTTCACATTTACAGAACGTTATTGGTATTGACAAGACAGAGTGAGGAACAATAGTTTACAACTCATAACCAAATCAATAAATTAATATTTATGTTTTCCATTATATGATATCTTTAGAGGAAAGTTACACAACTGAAAGAGATTCTCTGACTGTCAATCAACTCACCGATAACTTTAAAAATTATCATCTTATTTATTCCACATTGGGAAACACTTTTATTGATACCAGCAAAAACAAACCGCCGTTTTGTTGTACGGGAAATATATTTTATCGCGCCAACACACCACACATCCTTTTACTAAAGCACACAGCAACAATTTACTCATGTTCGGTTTCTTTTCAATATATTATATCGAATCTACCGTTTACTATCTTCAATAAAGAGGAATACTATAAAACCATGGGAAAACAAAAATATAGTTTTTACGCACAAAAATACTTCCGCAAAAGTACAGGCGAAGATCCGACAACTTGTGATGTCCATTTTGATAGATCACGTCATTCGTATCTTTGACTCTCCAATATTTTACGAAACCCGAGACTTAATGTAAACAAACTTGCGTCCACTCAAAATGTTTCATTTCTATATAATTTTAATTTTGTATCCGGCAAATAGGAAAGAAGTAATAAAGTAGCATATTACGTATACACTGAAAATCCGCCCTTCATTCTACATGAAAATGATTTACTAACAAAACTACTTTCACAAACTTTTGAAAATAAAGTTTGAAAAACAAGAACGTCTGGAAGAATAATAGTCTCTTTAGTTTCCTTTGAGCTATATTCCAATGGCTTTAAATTGCTATTGTGCAGAATATTAAATCAAACCAATAACTTAATCGATTATTTTACGACATTAACTTGTGTCACTAACTTGTATTAATTTTTTTCTTTCATAGTCGAGAAAAATTAAATTTAAGAATTATATTTTAATTATACAACTAATACATGTATTTGGGGATCGTATAAACGAGGTAGCGTGAAATGGACAAACATAAAGCAAGTAAACAACCAATCAGCACAATGAAACAAAGAAGTATATATGATAATTTTTCAAACTTAAATATAAAAACAGTTATTTCAAGCACGCTTAAAGTGTATTTGGTATCAAAAAATTGTGATTAAATTGTTTCTGTCATGGGAAGATACTTTAACAATATTGTATTCCTGTGTTCCTCCAAATATTTTAAAAGACTATTCATGCGGTTTGACCTTTTATAACACTTCTTACGGTAAGTCAACAATTTGGCAACTTTACAGTACCCTAATCAGAACTTTTGTTAATACAGTACCGGATGACTCTACACAGGGGGTATGCTAACACAAGTCATCAATCCAGTACAGACACGAAGTTGATATGTTTCGATTTGTGATGTACTCGATCATGACTTGTGATAGCAGTGAAACATCGGAAGAGAGAGGTGTATGCAAACTCAAAGGGCTATTATATACTCTCCATTTAAAGCCAAAGTAATATTTTTGTGAACATCTTTTTTTGTCTCGGTTTTTGGGTAACCGAATTACTTATCAGTAAGTCATTTCATCAGCATGATTTAGTTCAAATTCAAATTGCTCGCATTTAATTTCTGAAGCGTATTAGAAAACTCTGTGGTAATGTACAAAATACAAGTGATCAGACACTTCGTGTTCTTGCTGCACAAAACTAACACGTATATTATAAAATTCTATCGATACATAGACAACGAACCATTCATAAAACCGACCATTCACTCGACACGCTACATAAATTGCTTAACTCTTTCCGAGTCAATTCTAATCAGCGTCTGTCCTTTTGTTGTATTTTCGGTCTCCCATTTCAGTCGTTCTATTTACTCCCTGGCTGCCACCCAATGATCATTCATGATCAATCCCAGATATCGTGAATAAAGTAAGATATATACTTCTTCATCAGCACATTTTTACTTTTTTCTGCGATACTTTCATTAAACGTAATCTGCTATTTGCTGTAATTGGAGTGTCAGGTGACGACGACTTTAATCCAAGTCGAAAAGTTGTGAGCTCTTGACAGAAAACATAAATATTATTCGTCCGTAAAAGGTCGTAAGTTATTATTTATTTAATAAAATTATAACGTAAGTTAAAAGAAAGGCTTTTGAAGCAATCCCATGAAATTAAACTTATAAAATTAATGAATTAGTAAAATATAAAAAAAGGAGACAAGTCATATCTATGTGACTCAGCAGGAGGTAGTTTAGTCTTACAAAATCGTAATATATACAACTTTTTTTTAATTCGTACAACTCAAAAGAAGTAAAAATGCATTGTCCTCTAACTTAACACTTAACTGAGATACATAACGCAATGTATTTCAGTTCATCAACATACTAGGACTTATGATTCAAAAAATTGAATTACTATGAAGATTATTTTCACGAATCAGGACTTGATGTGAAGTAAAACGATAAAAAAAACATTAACAGAAAAGTAAAAAACAGACACCCACTCTTGAAGCATAGACTGTTGAGCAAATTTCAAAGCGAAAACATGCTTACAGTGAAAAATCAAGTAAGTGAAGAAACAGCTGGCTTCGTATATTGGTCGTGGTATTGGAGTTAGACCCCAGTTATACCTAGTGTAGTAGAACTCGAGTAAATTGAAGATTTAAGAACTTAGGAGGCACAATATACTATTATCATGAGTCAAATCATGCATGTACGAGGACATAAGTAAATTTTTGTACAAACTTAAAAATATGTCTCTTACATGTAACAAATTCAAATTTCCTGTACAAAATTGTTTACAATCCCGAGAAGTTAAAACAGAAGTTTCTGCCACATTAGTACACCGAAATTATCTTGACATTGTCCATTGATGAATCATAAATACACAATATTATTTAATTTTCCAATCATTTGAATAGAAAATAACTCAATCAGGAATGTGAAAATCGAAGAATGTTTCTGAAACTTATTCAAATATTCACTTCCGAATAATTGATAAAGTATGAAAAATAATGACCGTATCTACTACTTTAGTGGTCTTTCAAAAGTGAGTTATAGTAAATAAAATAATAATTAGGAAAGAGAAATTTGAAAGGACGAACTAAAAATTTATTTACAGACTTCTGCATTTTGGACATTGCTTAACACTTTACCAAACACAAAAACTTGTTGAAAGTCAATAATCAGTCATGATTGAACGACCACATGCAGATCCAGGATACAGCAGAATCATGTCAAAAGGAGCTTATATGGGCAGTAGGGCACGCCGAGCGTGCTGCGTATGGAAACAAGCTGCACCTTAAGTCGCCAATAGACAATCAGAGGTCGTTCAGTAAATTTCAGAACAAGTGGACCAAATGTCAGGTGAGTAAATAATAAGTAAAAATAAGACCACGGGATAAGCTGCTGAACGCAACGTCGTTTGTGTGCTCTTCCTCTTATCAGTCAGAGCGACTAGGCTAAAGTACACCCAAAAATGTTTCAAATGATAGCTTGAACCATTCTCTATCCAGTGGCGATGAATTTTCATACCGTTGCGATGCAACCTGTTGAATTATTTGACTTTAAATTACTATGAGTTTATAGGGCCAACTTTCGTTCAAGACACATACAAGGAGCAACTTTCGCGAGCTTATGTTCACCTTAATATCCTTGCAAAAGTATCGACTAAACATAACGAAACAAAAATCTACTAAAACATAGCAAATGGAAATAAGAACACAATGATATTAAGATTTCATAACTTACGCGGTATTTACAAGAATAATTCACCGAAAACTAAGGAAAATACTTTTCAAACGGAAACGATTGTCTCATCACACGAGTGAAGATAGTGCAACCATTGTTAAAGGAGTCAAACGACAATCTAAATTATTATCGTTTTAAAAACCCAAAATAATAGTCCAACAAAAAGAAATCTGTAAAACGAATTATTAATTAGTTATATATCCTTCGGTGAATATTTCCAAGTTTTGTGAATAGTTGGCAACTTCAGCCAACGCGGATATAATACCTTAACACCAATGCATTAGAACAAAGATAATCCAGACTGACTGGGATCGACATTGATCCAGGCCATCATGATGATACGGGATAGAAACAATAAACAGCTTATGTATCTATTTGAAAGTGAAGAAACAAAATATTTACAAAATGCTTTAAAACCCAGTATTAAAAACTCAGGAAGTGAGTCATTATACAACAAAGATGCACAACGCAGATAATAGTATTACAATTACATATTACGTCTTGTAATGAGTTTTCGTTGAAATTGTTAATGCAAAGTATAGTGTAAAAAGTAATCCAAATAATCGACGTTTTCGCATTACAGGCTACACACATACTCCAAATAAAAGCCGTCCCCCAACGGGTCCTATGGTGTGCCCGTGGAGTTCGCGGTGGGTAGAGCTTCGCAATTACTAGACCTCGGCACAAGGAGGAGATGTAGTCAGCATTTAGCTCCGGCTGGTTTGACCCCACGATAAACCCAGTACTCATTTTACAGCAGGTTGAGTAGGTCTGGGAGTCAGTCTGGAGGTTGAGGTAAGATAAAAATCCCACACTTCAACGGGGATAGAGTTCCGTCCGTCCAACCAGCAGCTCCACGCTCTACCAGCTGAAGAGCTAAGCGAGACTGGCCATCGCATACATACTACCGCATTTTTTCCCCTCTCGCTATAGAGTAAAATTGTAAATAAAAAATATTTTAATAAAAACTGATTTGATATACCGTGTGAGGTAACTCGATGGATTACACTTGTACACATCAATTTCTAATACACTATATAGTTTTTTGAATTAAATATTACAACAAAAATTCCCCCACCCCAGGGGGCTTACATCTAGTAAGTGCGTGTTTGGCGAACACGGGGCCCTGATCTGGATCTAGCATTACTTCCACTTACTTTGCAAGGCTCCTTCCTTTCTCTTTCCTGAACTTCCTTGTTCACCTCTTGTTCTTTTCTATCCCTACGCTATTAAGGCTAGGGTATCTTTCATTTTCCTCTTCCCCCCCCTCCTCATTTATTGTCCTCAATATTTTGATGTATGTTTTGAAATATGTTTTGGTATATTGTAATTCAGGAAGATTTTTAGTGGGTATGTAATGCCCCACAAAAAAAATTGTTTCAATTAATAGGAATTATTTCACTTCTCCAAATTAAGCAAGGAATTATGGATTAGTTTAAAGAAACCGAGGATTGCACGATAATATTCTCGGTCGCCATGGGACTACAGATACTACCTGCCAAGATGTAAGTTCAATTAAAATACTACTTACAAAATAATAAATAAAAATGAATAATAAGAATGACTTTATCGTCAATGACATTACATATGTTTCGAACTTATCCGCACAAATCTAAAGTATTTCACGAGTAGTATGCAGTTCCTAATTCGGAGCAAAATTTAAATCCAACGATGAAAACGCCTTCCAGGCTGGATTTCAGACCCCCCAAACCTCTCCCGCATTTGGCAAGTAAAACCACACACAATGCAGATGACATTTAAAAAAAAATTAATTCCATAGCTAAATGTTGTAGAAATAACACTACATAGATACATTAAAACGTGAAATTAACGACTCTCCGCTCGCATAAAAAATATATATCGATATTTTTGTCAATGTCCTACTAACGCTTTCCCTCAGTTGCCTTTACTCAAAACGTTCTTTTCGCGGCCCTATTTTCAAGTACGCGGGTCTAATAAGTCTAGGGAACGTTTTAATAAAGAACATTATTGTATATCAACGCACTTTAAATATCGAATGATCAAATATGTGCTACCCAGTCCAACATAGTACCAGTACCTTTGGTATTTCCTAGAGTTGTCAGACAGCCAGTTCAGCCGTTAAATACAAGTATTTATCGTATGACGAGATGCGCGGGAGACTGTACAAACTTCACAGATGGTTTCTCTATCGCCAGAACACTTCCCAATCTCTGGGTGGAAACAAAAGCAAATGTGTGATTGAGATACTGAGTTCATGACCGCGTAAATTACCATAGAAATTTATTGAGGATATAAGTCAAGTTTTTAAGCCCACATTAATTCGCTAACGTTCTGCTTATGTCCAGACTATTGTCAGGGCTAAGAATACATAAATTTTTAATTAATTAGAAACCGTTCTAACCAACAATTGTTCAAAATTGTAAAAATGTGAAAATATAACTTAACTAATAATAATAACTATAAATCTTTTAACAAACATCTAAAATTATTTTGATATGTACAGGAACGACAACCAAAAAACTTGACATTCAATGAAATAAATTATAACCAGGATTCTCAAGATACTTGCGTCAGGGTGAATGAAGATGAAGGATGAGTACTACTACAATTAACTTTCATTATATAATAAAATTAAATAAATAATTCAAGACTTGCGACCTTTTAGGGCGAACAGTATATACCGGTCGTAAGTCTGGAATTATTTATTTAATATGAAGGATGTGTCTAACAGGTGACTGCACGACGTCCGAAATGTCCGGATCTCCGAAAACCCGCCACTCGCGTAATGCATTACATTGAAGATGCTTTGGGATGAACAAATTATTTCTTGACCTGTACAGGAAAAAAAACAAGCAGATTAATATTTCAAGAAAACAGATAGTATGAAGAAACTAACGAATTTTTAATTATATCGTGATAATGTCCGAGATATTGCTCGTTATTTCTTTTGCATCGTACGCATAATGTTTCCGTACCGATTTATCCTCTGTGGTCATTGCATTGTGATAAATATTGTCACAACCCAAAATATGGGATAAAAAGATATGTCAACGAAACGAGGCTGGCACTTGGCAATTCTACATCTTGCGGTTATATATTGTTTTCGTCTGCCATTATACTGCTGATAATAGGTCAAAATAACGAGCTTTAAAAATATCGTACACATTACGGGTATATTAAATTCCCAAGTCATGATCAAATTTAAGTAATCTCCTTTACAAAGCAACATAGTACACGAGTAGAACATAGCACACTATATTGTAAATAATTATTTAGAATAGAAGTTACAGAACCTATCTTTTATTTTAGACTTAAGAACTGACAATTCCATAGCGAATCAAAAGAAAAAATTACTGCTGTGACGCATTATGTTCTGGCACAGTATTGAAGATAACAAAAAAACATTTTCTTTGAAGTGTTCGTACTAGAATTACGAACTGGACAATGTTTAGTATTTTTTTAAATATTGAAGTGTTTTCCTAGGAACATTTTATAATAGAATTATCCAAAACAGTAACAGTTTTTCATACTATACTTCCGTAGAACCTAATCGGAAACTAAAAAGAGGAACAACTGGATACAAGAGCCCATCGCGCCTCACATAACGGGAAGATGATGGCGCTGGAATGGCTACACGCTCTGTGAGTACCTCGCCGCTATAGATAGGCGGCGTCCTACTGACTGGAACGCCAACAGAGGAGAGCAGTCACGAGGAACCTGGAAAAGAACCGAAGATGGACGAGAAGGAAGATCTCGTAACCACGTGGAATAAAATGAAACTGGCGCCCTGGCCATAAAACGAAACAGGTAAAAAGAAACAAAAAGAGCTATCGTAACCGAGATTCTATCACGTCTGTACGCACAATCTCATAGCCATAAACGTCAATCGGTTGAAGATGAAACAACTAGGTAAATCGTTGTGTCGGAAAAGAAAGAAAAGGGAGGGATACTGAAGAGATGTAAATCTTAAAATGTAAAATATGTTTTACAACCCTAGATTTGGCTTTTGGGGAGTGTGGTCAATGAAAGTGATAAGGTGCATTTGCGATTTTAAGTAGATTAATAAGTTCTCTAATTTAAGAAATCTAACCTCGTGAATCTCTGTTCGTCCAACCCTGAAAACTGTCTCTTAAAAGTATTCTTAATCAGAAACGTAACAAGTATGTTCTGGTTGCAAATATATTCCACAAAATTAACTTACTATTCGTATATAAATTCAAATAAACAATACCCAGTATCAATGTCATAATTTCTGGTAAGATGCTTAACCCTAATATCTTTCAGGGTGTGAAGTTCATTATTGCTTCGAAATGTCTTATAAAACATGAATAACTCGTGGGGAATGGCTATCCTGGAAACAAACATTCGTGGACAACGCCTCCCAATAAATAGCTGTTTCAGGTTGACGGGGCAGTACACTGATCCTGTCCCCTTTTCCACAGGTTAAAGACACGCAAACGCTGTAGTGAAAGGGGTGGTTATCACGAAAACAGTACGAAACCTATCGATTATTCACAAGCAGACACGAGTGACTTCACGAAACTGGAAAAAATGGCAAAAATTTAATTTCCATTACCAAAATCTTGTTAAAATGTTGGATTTACACCATTTCACAAAGGAAAACAACCCACGTACTATAATTTTCAATCTTCCTCTTAAAATACTAATCCGATGGGAAATTGAAAATTTTGTCAACTTCGACGAAATGACAATATTAATAATTATCGACTTGCGGAAACATTGAAATATTATATTAAGATCAAAAAATGTTTTGCCTTCTTATAACACTTACCCCCACCCCCAAAATACTGTAGTAGTACCGATATTTACTGGCAAGATTATTTCAAATCAAGTACACTTGTTTTCCTAATCAAGCATATGTTTCATTGAACACATAAATCCATCCGGTCCCTGTTATAATCAGGTCGGCATAGAAACAAAATCTACTGACAAATTAATAGAGAACATAAGTTTACTAGATCCGTCGTTTCGAATCATACATTATCATGCGTGTGTAACAGTAAAATGAATGCCACGTCTTATCGCTCATTGAAATTGAAACGAATCAGCCACATTCTATTTTCATTCTTCCTTAATCTGAAGTATAATTAATTAATATTACCAGAAAAAAGTAGCAGAATATAAGATTCTAACAGAAAACAAAGATGAACCAAAAATCAACCGGTTGAATTAGCTCGAAAAAGGAGAAATGTCTGCTCTACTAGAGACGAAGAAATTGTAATTATTTGTTTTTCAAATTTATTTATTTTTCTGTCATTGTTTTATTTTATGTGTTTAAATTGTTTTCAACATGTTACCAAGATTAATTAACATTTGTTTATGTGTTTACAAACACACACGATCACCTGGCGATGGCATAAATCTGCTGAAACGTTGTGGCATCAAATAAATAATTGTCTATAAAAAAGGTCGTTTAATAATATTAATTTAAAATCATGAAAAGTCAAAATTTTCCCACGACACATTGCTTCAATATAAAACTATACGTCCGGCTAAAAAAAACAATTTTACAAAAATAATCGAAACTAATTCAGATATTCAGAGACGTATATGCAGTATATCATAACAGAAACAACCCGGGTTTTTTTCAGTGAACCTAAAATGAAATTATATTTTCCAGACATATTACTTCTTTATGTTTCTTTTTTAAAACATTCCAGCTGCTATTTCTTCGGAATTGCTGTTATGCTGTTTCATAGAACATGGAACACGGGTATCAGTTTATGCGAAAGACAACTCTTAACCAAAATATTTAGATGTTCATTTAATAAAATATTCGGCAAAAACTTAGTATCTCCTGGGAATGACCAAGAAGACAAGGATTCGTTGACTTGCAAATGATTTTTAGCGAAGTATGCTTCGCAAGCAAATTCGCGTGGGATGATGGATGTCGATGGATTCCTCCCTAACTAATAAGCACGTGAGGAATGAGGGTATGTAGGGCGAAGCCCAAACAGGGACGGCCCTCTGGGGTCCAAACTCCGCCCCTTGGGTAGAGTGACGGAGGGGAGGGGTGGTGCATGCCGAGAGCTATTCATAGCCCACGACAGCGTGCGCCTCAGGCTGCTTGACTCCAGCTCGCGGCGACGCCGTCCGTCGACGCCGGTTCTCATACGCGCGGCGCATCGCCGTCACTGAATGCAACCGCTTCGCCAGTCGAAAAACAACACACTCAAAGGAGCGGGAATGGAGGTGTCAAAGATTCAGAGGTTCCCTCTTCGCTTAGGTGCGATTGTTGAAGAGCAAGACATGAGGAGAAGATGACGTTCCCTTATTGGGACAGTGTTTATATTATACCAAATAAATGGAATGACAAATATTCTGTATGATAATATTAATGTTTACTTTTATTCAGCACGACTTGAGTTGACCTAGAAAATACGGTAGGTACTACCCTCCCCCATCTACTGTTTGACTCCAATTTAGGACACACATAACCAGCATGCTTAGACGCGTCAGACCTGTCATTTGTTAGGACTGAAGTAGTCAAGTAACATCCTTTTCAAATAAATGAGTCCTGTATCATTTCTAGATTGAAATTTTAAATGCTGTTATCTAGGAAAGGGAAAGGTGGAAGATGAAAAAACGGAAACCTTCAACACATCTTTTAATGCTCTAAAATGTGATACTTCATTTGTATGATTTGCTCCACCCAGTTACGCAGGAAAAAACGCAAATTTCCTGGGGCATTTGTGTGTTAATGCCTTTGATACTCGGTTGCCCGGGACCAGCCGCTTCTCAAAAGACAGTTCCACTCTGATATTGCCCTGATGACGACAGCAGGATGGCCGAAAAGTTGGTAGTTTTGTCTACTGAGACAAACAAGTATACATCGACTCCAGTCATGGAAGACTACATATACATCATTTTATTCCTAATTTCTTATATTAAATTATCTGAAGTTACTTGTCACTTTTTAATCGTAAAATAGTTAAAACCTTAATATTCTACATTCATTTCTGGAGTTCACTGCTTAATCTCCTAAAACCATTCTTTAAATTCCGTCCCTGAATCTGTGTCCATATGGATCAGGATACTCTGGTTAGGGTGTGACATTAATATAAGAAAAGTATAAAACATTTTTAAATCCACATTCGATAGTTGGTGATAAATTTTTCGACAATTTTTATAGAGTGGTCGAAAATTTACTCCAGAAATTTCGTTACGAAGACACAAATTTATTCCCGAGCCCATGTATATATTAACAAAATTCACAGGTAGTTGAAGGGCGAGGGAACTATAGAATGAATTGAGTTGGATAAGGTAAAAGTAATTCTAAGCTACCGGTACATTAATATAAACAAGCCCTGGGAATAAGTTATGTTTTGGTTCCTTTTCTATTCCATTCATGAACACACTTCCGTTTCTAAAACCGCACTCCGAACTAAATAACTTCAAGATGTTTACGGTTTTCGTTCCTAAAATACGAGACATTGTGGAGTTAATTACTAAATTGAAATTTAAACATTAATCATTATCGATAACGTGAAATTAATAGTAAAATATTTAACACATTTCATTTATATAAGAAAACATGTTATATATTATGGAACTGATGTTTTGTTTTGTTTTTCAGAAAATTTCTAATTGTAATACTTAAGAGCAATTACAAGACACACGCTTTCATTGCAATAAAAACAAAAGCGATTTAGTTATAATAAAAGTTATTACATGTAATACTTGACTGAACTTTGTTATTCAAGTTGAGGAAATGTACCAAAATTGTGCATTTTTAGTTAAACTGATATAAATAATAAACAAATTCTCAAGAATTCGTTTAATTAGTTCCATACTTTGTCACTTCAATAGGTAAGGGAGAGTAGTTTTCCTTTACGACGACTTTCAGACTTTCCCAGTTCCCATAGAAGCGAGAGATGGATTTCTACCACTCTCCTCGGAATTGATTTCGCGGGAGCGATATCTGACAGACCGTTCGTGGTTTCCACAGGAATCCTAATAAAGGTATGTAAAAAATCTTAATTCATAGTGAAAATACTTTTAAATAAGTAAATGGATATTTTTAACGAAATAAATTCCCAAGCACAAAAAATTTTAAAATCTTATGAAAAACCCTACTCTATTGGAACATGCAATAGAGTAGGGTTTATTCGCAAGATTTTATGACATATTGAGTTCCATAAAACTTAGACTATTTTCAGACTCATGTTTTAATGCTAAGGTCGGAGGTCATACAAGAGGTATCTAGGTAAAATAGCCTGTTTTTAGTATGTGGGTCTTTCGAAATCGACCCACAACACATTGCAGATCTGGTGCATTCGTGAGCATCGTTGAAGATTCACCTTCAACGGTAAAAAAGGAAAGAGAAACATTTTACTATCTTCAATTCAGGTCAACTCACGTTCGAGCAAGAATTAACAAACTTCTTTATAAAACACACAACCCTCAAAATAAAGTTCTTTTGGAATGGCATTAGCATAAGAATAATCTCAAAGAAACCACAAATGTAAATAATTCATTAATATCAATTTTCAAAATTTATTCACATGTTTATATACTAGACTTCACTGGGTATTTTATAACTGTTTTCAACTTAAGTCAATTACAAATTTTCATTTCATCATCTTGTTCGTTATATTGAAATCGTGGAACTCTACTAATCGCAAGCGTATAAATGTCTTTTTCATCATTCTGGTTACAAGAACTTCAATTTGTACATAATAAAACGACTCATTCTACACGAATAAATGACAAGAAAGGGTTTCATTAAAGTCAGACCGAAATTCACAGAGTAATTTTTAGTAAAACGCGTGAACGACTTCAGCCATCGACGCATGAACATTGAAGTAAGCCATTAGAGAATATCAGTCCAAAATTGGCAGACCTATTAAAGCGATCACGACCAAGCTCATCTTCCAATTCATGATCTCGCATGGATGGGTGAGAGTGATTAAGACCGAAGCTAACTAAGGCGGCTCATTGATTTTTTAGCGCAGGTTACAGGAATGAGATAATCTTCGAAAAGAGCAACTTCTCGTCGTCTTCCTCTCAGTGAAAGGGAAAATGGTTTAAAAATCGATCGTGAAGTTACGTGAAATCTCGTTTACGTACTCCCGACCTTATTTTTATCCCCTTTTCCCTTTCGAATTATATGAGAAGATGAGAGTAGATATCAAGGACATCAGATCGGAAACGTCAACCAATTCACAACTGTACTTACTTTCTTGGATTGTAATTATAATTTCAAACTATTCTTGATGCTGTGCTGATATAATTTGGGTTCTGGCATTTTTGTTCCCTATTATCGTCATTTAAATATCAAAATTCAATCAAGTAAAAGATTAAATTTAATTGTAACAATATTTGTCGTAATAGCAAGCAGAATTGTTTAAATAACTTATTTTATACAATGCCTCTTTTAATTAATTTTTGATCCGTTACGTCTTGGAACAAAAATAAGTAAACAACTAAAACTTACCAAAACTTATTTACAAGTTATAATTCCATAAATTACATTTCAGAACTGGAGCCACTCCGCCCTCCCGAAAAAAAGAAAGTTATCTCGTACCGAAAAAGACTCATATTTTATCAAGTCAGTTCTTACTAGTGACTGCGATTTGACGCAATAAGCCCTTAAACTGGTTCTGAGTCATTCAAAAGAGGTGTTGACTATAAAAGATGGACTGATACCAAATCCAAAAATGTCCTCAACGGGATTCAATTCCGCCACCAGTGACATTCACAAGGGAACAACCTCCACAACCGCCTCTCACGGTTAACTGAACGAATCTGAGGTAATTATCACTATTACAAAAATTAATTACTCATACACCGAAGATCTGGAAATAGAGCCTCATCTCTTCTTCCACTCTCATCATTATGAACTGAATCATAAATGCCCAACGTCAACGGAAAAGTATCTCAACAGTCGGAAAGAGTGGTAACCATAAAACAAATAAATACGTAGTCTGGCATCGTAATTTTTCTCAAATATATTATATTCAATATTTATAATCACAAATATATTTTTAGAAAATACATTCTTCCTAACAATTCTTACCAATGTGTATATTTTTCCTCAATTTGAAGAAGTACGCTAATCTTAGGAAAATCTCTAAAAAGAATAAGATTTTAGGAGTAACGAATGATCATTCTGTTCTTTTTTGGAACGTCTATATAATTTATCCACGTGTATTTACAATATACTAGAAGATAATGACAACATGAGATGAATATGGTTACACAATAAATAGTGAAGGAATCATAATGAATTTAAATTCTGTTTCAAAATATAAGATGAATAATGATGCTGAATCTCATTTGAACTATAATTATCCTCACGAGATGTACCTGGCATATAAAATTATCAAATGATGCAATAATCGCTTAAGGTAAGAAGATACAATGAACGAATAATTTCAGGCCAAGTTTTAAAAATCCGAAACATCAATATAAACGCAAGAGAGACTTACACTGCAAGAAACGTACTAAGACTTCATAGCTTGAGATAAGCAATACATTTCAAATAGTAATAACACATTTTCAAAGCATGATATTCCCTTGGGATAACTTCACACATTTTAATGAATTTTCAACTTTCAAATTATGTAGAACAATGAACTGAACTAATAAACCAAATCATTATTATTTAAATCATAGGCCTACTCTCAGTACACTTGCACAGAACTAATTAAAGTGTAATTATTAGTTTCCTCTACGCCTTCTCAGCGGTAACTTGTCTTTTTTACACTGGAGGTTCGTGATGATGAAAAACTTCTCTTTAATTAACCACGCAGAAATGTAGCGGTCACCGCTCTTCGCATTGTGTCGGGTGCAAACGAACGGGAAAGAATGCAAGGCTGAAGAAAGGCCGCCCTTCCACTGTTAGAGCATCATTCTGAAACGCATGCCCTGCTCCATGTGCTCGGCGAGAAAAGTATCGAAACATTTTGAAAAGCGTATTTTGTATCATTGCTTATACGGTGGAACGCACTTTTAATTTTAACGAAATCATAGATTAAGAATTATGTACAAAATGTATTCTTCTTCTTCGCGAATGGGTAGCTTAGGACCACGCGGAATAAACACGTGTTCGCTATCCTCCCAGTAATTCCTCATACGCAACGAATGAGTCTTTTTCCGTTGCTCCGACCATGTAATTATGTTGTTTGGGTTTTTTTCTCTCTCGAAACCCCATGTGTTTGTAAATCTTCTTATTGCTTCACGATCTTTAAAATTCGAAGATCCTAATTCGAGAAGGTTCATTTCTACAGTTTTGTACTGATTCAGCCTAGTTGTTTTGTTTCTCAAGAATGTGAATATTTGATGTGTTAGTCCGTTGGGATATATTTTTTTAAGTGTCCCATGAATTGCATTCTTTGCATTCGCAATGTGTCTGTAAATTTGGAGATTTGTTTGTAGATATTTTCGTTTCGTTTTGGAAAATGTATTCCATTCTTGATTCTTTGTCAATATAACAAATTTACATTAATTTCAATTTTTATTTTTATTTTTTACTTTTGTGTCTCTTTGTATTTTATATATTTTCTGAATTTGTTATTTTAGTTTATAAGTAAACGAATTTATCTATGACATTACACGCCACTGAACCTATCCCCGCTCAAATGATAGTATTTATCTCTGTGTAATGGCTTTATATTATTGTATGTCTTTTTGATTAAATAGATTCCAAATCAAAATGAGTAATGTCTTATCTCATCAACAGTATCGAGGTTTATAGTCGTCTGTTTTACCTGAGACACACCTGAGGCGAGATGACTTTCACAATTGTTACCCGTGGTGGTTTTCCTTTGCGTTTCACGGGATATCGTACTGTATCATAGTGGAATAAGATACGGTGTGCCCGTCCCGAGCATGCGCAGTGCAAGACAGTCATATTCAAGACCATTTTCGGACCGGGCATATTAGGATATCGCTTCACGCAAATCGTATCTACAACGTCAAACATATTACATAAATCTGTACAACGTCTTTAACTTCCCTCTCACAAGATGTCTCGCGTTTCATTGACTGGTCAACTTCCCTTCCACCTCAATGCGTAATGGCACACATTTTCTTTTTCCACCATGCTACTACATAGCACACAAGATAACTTGGAATTTTGGACACGTAAACACACAACCTTCCGCACCAAAAGATAAACTAGCAATGCCAATAGTTGAAGGAAACACAAAAGGTTATATTGTAAGCTTCTTTTTTACGTTCAAGGACATTGTTTTATCACGTGTGGTTTGATTCACAATTGTCTTGACAATTGAATTGGACATATATTTTAAATGGGTATCACGTAGACACAATAGACAAACAATTTCAATAGATGACACATAGACACAATAGACAATCATATTCAATGGGAATCAAGAACAATTATTTACGCACAAAATTCAAAACTCAACTAGTATAAAATATCATATGAAAATATTCGGTAAATAACGATCAAGTAGATTTGTTATAAAATAATATAATAATGTCTGAGCAACAGAGCTTCCCTCGAATGAAAATTACGACTACGTCAACAACTGATGGTCAACAATAGGGTGATTTTGCATCGTTAATGTCATCCATACTTTTTCGCTTTAGCGAAACGAAAGATCGATTCATGAATATGATTGGATGTTACAGTGTGTAGCGGGTTGCCAGTGTCATCTTAAGCATGAAGAACATAAAATGCCCCTCTATAACTGCAATACATTATTTGCTTTCCATACATGACATTTTATTTTAGAACAAGTCATCGTGCTTTTAGAAGTAGATTCTCGTTCACATTTCTCAAGTAGCCGTTCGAACCTCCCAATGCACCATTTATTAATCTACAATGCAGTTACAAGATAGCATGCATAGAAATGGATGAGAATACGACAATTACTCACGATGCTATATACACATACTTATTTTCTGGAATTATTCTCAGAAATTATAGCTAAATTTATTCAACTTACAGTTACCCACAGCTAGTTAAATAAAACGATTTCATCACAAGGATGCACACACACTGGCAACCGTATACCTTTGACAAGTTGAAATAACATTCTAATGTTATCAAGTTTTTCCAGTAACTATACAAAATCTGGGCGTCCTAGCTTAAGACTGTCAACTTATCTGTGCAAATGATCTTCCAGTATTTTTCCGCCACAGAGTTCAAATAGATAATTTACACTTTTTCTGTTTGTCTCGTTTCAATTACGAGTGCTTTCTGGACTGGTGAAGATGAAAGATCGGTCACGTTGTATTAAAACTAAAAACAAATGGCTATTTTGTTCCGAATATAATATATATTGGAATTGAAACGCTATCTATAACGAGCATGAAAGTTTTTATTCCATCGGGTTAGCGATCACAAGGAAGTATAGTTTCAAAATCATGTTAAAAATCGAATGAATTTGAAGTAAATAGTTCAAAATTGTAGCGAACTCTCAGCAGATAATTGTTTCCATGTCGTAGAAAATCATAAAAATAGAATAAATCGGAATATTGTAGATTATCAATTTTGTTCGATTTTTCCTACAATTTGACTTATGTAACTAATTAATAATTTTTTTAGTCTGTCACGCACACGTTGAATTTCGAACAATGAAATGATTTATTGACAACGCTTAATTATCTATCTTCCCCAGAAGCATTTACCGTGCGTTGCGAGGGCCATCAATAAAAGTGGTGCCCATAAACGCGGAAGCATTGTCGGGGAAACGATGTATCGCTCCTCTCCTGCACCGGCACCTAAACCAACCTGCAGCGAGCGGCGTGACAGGGGACTACTGCAGGTGAGTCATGGGCTTACCACCTGACTCTCGTCCTCCGCGCAACAGGAAGGCGGAACGCCTGCCAGCCTGCCTGCCTGCAACTCCTCCTACCACACGCCCTTCCACACATCCACTCCACGTGGCAGGCACTTGACGGAATGGAGACAAGATGCCTTCATCATGGATGTTTTTTCTCAACGTTGAAATTCGAAACCTGTTCAAGCTTCTGGAACATTTAAATCCTCTGTAACTTACGATTCTGGTGAACAAGTGAAAGTTCAAGATGGAACGCCGAATGTGACAGGTAACAATAGTGAGAATAATCTCATTTATTTCCCAAACACGGAAGGTATCATCCCAGCATTTGCTCGAAGAATATTGGAGACAGAAAAGTAAAAGGAGATCCGCTTGACTTTGCAATGTCGCAATTCGTTAATTTACACATATCACATCGCAAATTTAATTTTGTTATTATTGAATTACAAACACATCTCATTATCAATCTAAACGTCTAATCAAAATGTACATAAAATGAGACACCAGTACAGGTCATACTAGATTCTTCAGTCTTTTAACGAATTATTATTTATCATAATGTTTAATTTTGAACCTAACTTAGAATAATAGTCACGAGTATCGACTACGAAACACGTAAATTTCAGCTTCCATCCATAAATGCCGTTATGTATATTTCTGAATGTATCTGATGCATTACCCCAGAGAGTGCGCGTCAATGTAGTCCTAGCCATAAACGAGATCAACTCTCTTGCTGGCTCATGAAAAACAACAGGGTTTATTTTATGACACATGGAACTAGCAATTTTGTCTTGCACAGTATATTCCATTAGACAAATAATACACACAGTTTTATGTAACTATTTATTTATTGGCCATACTTTCAATTGTTATTTATAACGCTGATTGATTCGTTGGGCAAATATCAAGTAAAATATTTCTGATTTTAATTTTATAGAAATGACCGAAATCGCAATACACATGCGTACACTTGCTTCTTTAAAAGTCAAATAACAAATATTATTTGCAAAAGCAAATTTCGTGTTTCCGTTCGTTCGATTTTCGAAACTACAGAAATACTATTTAAATAATTTGTGAAAATGAATTTAGACGAGAAATGATCGAATTTGCATGTGTTCTTTCATGATTTTAATAACAAGTTATCGTAATACATGAAAATGTGTAATAACGAAACAGGCATGATAAGTCAATCAGGGGCATAGTGCTTAATTTGGCAGTTTGGAAGCTCTCATCGGAGCGGTTTGTATAGAATAACGCACCATCTGTCAGTAACAGCAGTCTGGGAGTCTTGCTACAATTTTTAAAGCAAAATGGTGATGATTATTGCTCTATTAGCTCTAACTGTAGATTGGATTATTTGAATAAACATGAACGGTTTAAACATTTTGTTTATTACGGTAAAATCATTTTTCGCTCTTTTCAAACTCCTACAGACAACACAATCATGATATTATAGATCAGCACTGTCAAAATTATTTTGGTCCGCCATCTTTTATATACTTTTGATCGATCAGGTCGGCATGGAATGGGGTTTGGTTAAATGTTACCCGATAAATAAAACTCATGGGTCATATTTATTTATTTATTTGTAACGCGATATTATGATTCTCATCAACAAATTTATATTATTTCAAGCTGGAAAAATATATTTAAAAAATTTATTGTTTAGTGTTAAAATAAAATGTTTACATGTTGGAAAGTATGATGGGTAATCCCAAACACAATTTTCTATTTTCTCTCCGGACACGTCAAATTTTAATTCTGACAGAATTGATTTATAACACAAAGTTGCACCCCCTAACGTTTGATGTAAAATGTACTATATCTCGCGGACCGTAAAAAAGTCTAGTGGAACGTTAGTAGGACAGAGCTGTTATAGCTTATTGTATTGAATATACTGAGAGAGTCAACTGTAGTAAAATAAGCGTCGCTCTCACGACCAAAGTAGTGCGGGAGCTTACTCCAGAGCATATCCACTCTACTCACCCCTCATGACAATAGAATAATAATAATAGAGATGTTGGATAAGTCTAATATGTCAACCTCTGCGAGGTAAATATGTAGTTAAAATATAGGATATTATTTTTATAAATCACGCTAAAAGGAGTTATTCAGGAGCAACTTAATTTATAGATGATTTTTCTAAAGGTTTTTTTTCTAAAAAATGCGACGGAAGCTCAAGAGAGTCGAAATTTTACATTAAAGAGTCGATATACTGTGGAACTTTTCTATATCGGACACTCATAGGACCTTAAAATTTGTCCGCTAATTGAGGAGTATCCGCTTTTGAGAAGTTCGGGTTAACATGGAATTAAATGAAGGGGAATGAAAAAGTTACGTCCGTTATTTAGACGGGTCCGTTAATAGAAGTGTCACTGTGTCACAAAAAAAAATCAGAATTATCCGAACATTTGTGAAGCAGGGCGCAGTTTTCGCNTACGTCCGTTATTTAGACGGGTCCGTTAATAGAAGTGTCACTGTGTCACAAAAAAAAATCAGAATTATCCGAACATTTGTGAAGCAGGGCGCAGTTTTCGCCCCCGGTCGCGACTAACAGTGAACAATAGCGTTCGTAAATATGTAAAGCTTGAGTGCAGTGTATCTGGAGGACGGGGGTCGGTGAGAACGGTCCTCTACCGCGGGGTCGCAATGACTCGAGGAGTCGCACACGCGTCATGTCATGGGAGCCGAGTTCAATGAATGCATGAGACAACGAACGCCTGGGAAGTCTTTCCAGAGGAAAAGTAAATTTACTCGGCCATATAAACGCACCTCGATATGTCCACGTCGTTTCACTAAAAGAAAGTCACGCGCGCAATAAGAAATTGCGTCGGAGTCAAAGGAACAAGTAGATCTTCTGGCTGAAAGCAGCTTTGGGGAAACGGTCGCTGGTAAACAGGTCTAGGAACACGTGGAATGGGTCATAAATCTGGTTTTGTAAAGTGAAGCGAAAAGTTCTATTGTAAAGAGTCAGAAGCAGAAATATATTACTACGTTTCCTGAGAAACTGTTTTCCGATGAACACATTACGAAGTCACTCTGTTGGCAATATTACGCTTCACTTTCAGGCGCTGAAAATTATTGAAAGAGCTTTGCCACCACATACCAAGCACAAACTCACCACGAAAAACAATTATTTTTTCTATTCAACTTTCTCAGAAAAGTTTGCTTTCGAATGAAACATCTCACATTATCGCAGTCTACACAACAGAATTAACTCTGTGGTTACCTCCTGGTTTCTTATACAGTGAATTCCTTTCTAAATGGAATCAATTTGTGAGAAATATATTGGGAAAACTAGGATTCAATTTTAACTTTAAGGTACTAAACAATCCAATTTACAGCATTTCCTGCAGTCTGCGCGGAAATAAAGGAGACTACCCAAAATATCTTTTTAAAAAATTGACAACAAATAGCTCAACTTATTCTCGAAAATGATATCGCAAGTTAGGTCTCGTCAATCGTTGAGTAGATCCCACGAAACAAAATATTTCCGAGACAAAATTAAAATCCGATATTCTATTCGTAAATAGTAAATTTCCATATTTATAGCAAACATGAGGCACGGCACAAATAGTTGTAAAGTACAGAACAGTAAAGTACAGTGTGTCAATGTTCTAAAACTACACAGTTAATAACACAGATACACTGTGTATTACGTTGGCACCAGTAAGGAAACTTGACAAAAGAATATTTAACCAATTAAATAAATAACATCAAATAGCGAGAAAGGGGGATACAGAGAAAAAGATAGGATATCTATAATAATAAAAGTGAATTCATTGGAGTGTCTTTAACATTGATATACATGGTTTCTTTAAAAATTTTAAGGACTTCAGGATTGTTTCAAGTGCATGAAAAATATGGTTAATATTGATTTAGCAAGATATGATGTAAACGAAAGTTCATTGGTGACGATTAAGCTGCTATGTGATCAGTACTTGTGAGCGAGGCAACAGTTAAGACCACATCAATTAAGATACACTAATGTCTTATATGTAAAAGCAGAAAAAGACGAACCAAAGAAGGCGAATTAAACAAAACAGTTCGCTTTCAGCTGACTTTCGATAGTTGGCAATAATCAGGGAGGGGAAAAAATCAATTTCCTTTTTTATTTTAATTACTAACTTAAATGTTCAATAAAATAAACGTACTGCTCTGTTTGATAAAAGAATACGACCAGTCAACGCCGGAGACTCGATTAGTATTTTACGTTGAAAAAATGAAAATTTTTTAGGTAAGATACCAAAATGTTGTTTTTAATGTGAATGATGAGTGTTTCCTATTCATTAAAGGGAACTTCAAGCTCTCGTTTCTGTTTCTTAGTGCGAAGTAAATAATATTCGTGAAAATAATCTACTTCATAAAGGCTGACGAGTATTTATCAACAAGTCAAGTTTGACAATTAAGTTTGAACGAGTACGGACGCTAGAAAAAACTGTTATAATTAGTGTCTAAAGTGTTGCATCACAGCAAAGAGTAAAACAGTTCCTAATTAACAAACCAAAATGAGAGATAAACAGGAAATTTAAAAAAAAATTACCATTCTTTCTTCAGGAATTCGTCATCTCTCTTCTTTATTTTAAAATACTAAAATTTCAGAATAATTAATTACATTATTTTTTAATGTACATGCAATTCTATAATTCAATCAATATTACTACCGTTTGTTATTCACACTGCGTCAAAATACGAACAAAATCCATCACGATAACATCTGTATACACAGTGATAACAGTAATAAAATACACGACCGTATTAAACAGACATCATATATTTCACAATTTAATTATGACATTACAACGTTTCAACCCTGATATAAGTCATCATCAGGCAAAATGTACATTAAAATATTAAAATAACACGTGAGTGAGCCACATTGGCTCCTAATTCAGAACTGTAAGAACTGATAATGATTCATATCAGGGTCAAAATGTTGTAATGTCATAATTAAATGGCGAAATATATGATGTGTCTTAGCCATAACATTATTTTAAATTGTACATAGTTCAGAAATACTGTGTGTTTTTTGCAGTATTTTCAACGGAGTCAGTACACAAGCCAACCTTCTTCCATTCCTCACGCATGTCTAGTGACTACGCCTCTCGCTGCTTCGCGTAAGAAGAATCCATCCCCACCATACAACAAGGTGGGGATAATACTTACAAGAAAACTGAAGAGAAACCACTCTCATATATTACGATATAATTCCACTTGACACGTGTCTCTTACACTTCAAAATCATTCAAGCCAATGTCAGAAGTATACTGGCGGCGAAAACGCTACTCCCCCCTTTTTTGCGGGAAAGATAAAAAAAATTTAGCCGTCTAAAACAGGGAATTATTAAAAAAATTGCACCATCTTTGATGTGGTAATCACCAGTTGTCTTTTATTTATTTCATTATTATAAAATTTATTTCATTATTATTTCAAACATACTTATTAGAAATGCAGAAAATGTCATGTAAATGAAAATTGTCAATATTTTTTTGTCCCTCTCCCACATTTGAATCTCAATCACCGCTACTAGAAGTAAATAAAAATGAAACTATTCAGTTAGATAAGGTTTATAAAGATTTCACTAAAGATACGACAAACAAACAATGACATCTCAGAAATTGTTCCTGAAAGTTAATCAGTATAGTCCTTTGTAAAGTATCATGTATAGACGAATAATATGAAATTAATCAAGGGTCCAAGTGTATGGAGTATTACCAAAATGTCAACATATTTACAATATATCTCAACTGTTCTCAATACGATACATTGCATGTAATAGTCTTAACAGCCGCAGCACATTTCCAGAAAACTGAACAGAATTGAAATGAACAGAATCATAACTTGTATTCAGTGATGAGAGGAAATAAGAATCTGAAAAGGTTACTCGAATATTTTATCTCTTATCGTCACTAGTTCATAAATCTTCAAATAACTCGCACCACGAGATAATTAAAAAAGTTATTTTCTCTTTCAGAATTTNATTGCATGTAATAGTCTTAACAGCCGCAGCACATTTCCAGAAAACTGAACAGAATTGAAATGAACAGAATCATAACTTGTATTCAGTGTACACATTTTCACAGTGATTCTATTTTTTATAATAAGACTAAAAAACCAATAAAAATAATATATCTCATTCATGATCTCAGCCGTCTTTTTTGACCAATTGATTTGCTGAATAGAATTTAATATCTCTGTTGAATATAGTGTTTTGTTAAGTTTCTACATACAAATTAGTTTGACGTCCTTTCTCTTGTTTGTTTTACCTTTTTTTCCTACGTAACGATTATCAAAAATATGCGACAAATACGAGTGTCGTCCAATCATACCAGGTAATTGTGTGGATTTCTTCATCTCCATAGCTACATACTTTTGATCCACGGCCATTGTCAACCACAAGTATCTCTCAATGAGTGACATCGCTCTCAATGAGTTACAATACACAAAAGAGCAACCTCCTCTTGGAGTATTTTCTCGATGAAAGGAGACCTAGGAAAATGGACATTGTTCACTCTCAATGGTCCGTTCCTACTACTTCGACTTCTACTCAGGAAACAGTTGTAAACCCATAGAAATTTTGGTTCGATGTAGAACATGCGTTGAATCGCACTGGTGACCCAACCTCTTTAATCCATCTCGCAACATTCCAAAATAGAGATGGAACCCGCGGCGTAAATAGATTTGTTATTCTAGAAGAGGTATCAGAGAGGGGTTTGGAGTGAACAATGTATCTTAAACATTAGCAATAAGTTGTTGATATAAAAATACATACGTTACAGCCTATAACAAGTAATTATTTGAAATATTATTTTAAATAAATATAGAAAATTCACATTCACTGTGGATAGGTGATACTCTCAATTTTCTTACGCCAAAGAGCCCATTCTCAATTTAGCATTCCTAAGTGCATTCAATAATACTTGTACCAATTGATGAAATTGTATAAATTATATAAGCTTAGTAAAATGAAAGTGATCTTTTTAATCTTTGAAATTGTATTGTGAAAACAACTCATGAAAATTCATTGAATACTAAAATTATATTCTTTACTGTCGTATTAGTACAGAATGTTTTGGAAAGAAATGATCTATAATGAAGCTGATGCTAATGAAAGAACGCATAACGAGTGGAAGTTTCATATATACAATTTTAGAGACATCCATTTTTTTTCAAGAAGGTAACAAACCGTCCTCACTTGACAGTTCCATGAAATTATTAAGAAAACACTCGATGTGGATCTGGACAAACTGCATAAAACAGTGAGAGGAAGAGTTCTTTGAAGATAAGATAATTATCGGACATAAACCGTAAACATCTAATAACATATTCTCTCCTGGAAACGTGAATTTCACAACATTAATCAAAAAGAAAAACAGAAACACAACTTCCCGACTTCAAATATCACGAGTTAAATTTCCAGAAATGAACATCAAGAATAATGGGAAAATAATATTTTTAATAAATTAAAGTAATATGAGCATACTAAATAAAAACTCTTATACTTGACAAATAATTATTGAACGTTTCCATAGATCAATGATTTAATCACAAACAAGTTTTCCTGCGACCGACAGACTTGGATGTGTGATAAGGGAAAAAACGTGATTTTCTGATTCGGTAATACAAAATTGTATACATAATTCAATTACAAGATACCCATAATATTCAATTTTTCCTTTTTTTTCCTGTTGTTTAATTGTTCATATCAATGTGATGTATAACCAAAAATATGTTCGTAACATTTAAATGAGCGCTTGTATTTTACAAACTATTTTTGAAGAGACAACAACATACTTCACGATCATAGTAGTAATGGATTTAGGCCACTATTCGACATATGCCGATGAAATACGAATAGTATGGACTATTCTTCTAACATAGAAACGAGGAGAGTGAAGGAAACGAGCGAAAGCAAACACGTAGATCAGTTCGATCCAGGAATGAGCCGACAGGTATCGTCGACTTGGAAAAACAGGTACAGCTTACGGAGTCCAGGCCGATCTTCCCCTTAGACGGAATCGCTAATGTTCTACTGCCCTGTTCCTTCTGCAGCGAAACTAATGGTGAGCGCAGCAGCGAGGCGTAACGACCTTGCTTACAATTCGTTTGCGAATACGTAGGACTCTTGAGGGTCGGAAGGCACGACATGGACAATGGGACAGCGGCGATGAGGAGGGAGGACGTGGAAAAGGATCGAGTGGGAGGGAGAGGAAAAGGAAGGACAGGGGATCTGAATAGCCGAACTTAGAGGTTGCACAGAGTAAGGACACGGGTGATGAGTAAGAGGGAGCGATGATTTGAGGAAGTGAGAGGTGATTTTTTTACGAGTATGGAGATCTCCGGTCGCTGGTTTGAGTTGAAGCTGACATGATGTAACACGATAAAATTGGAGAAGAACAGTTCATAAAACAATCCAATCATTGTCACAACAATAGATGTTTCTTGATTCGAATAGTCCCACCAAAGGTAATGATGGTAGAGCGATCTCTCATGAGCTACCAATGTGGAGTGATTGCCCCACCGCGCCTGTAGCTCCTCGATATGGGGGGTTGAGCAATCGATCAACGAACGATACAGCTGTCTCCAGCAAAAGCCTTCACGCTCGCCTCAAATATCACCAGTTGACGTTATCTGGACCACGTAATACACGTTCTTACGGCAATTCTTAAGGTGCGATCAGGAAAGAGAAATATTTTTCTCATACAAATAGTTCATATAACAGAGTTCTAATATGCTTCAATGTTACATACGGGTAAAATATGTTCAGTGGTCCATTTCTGAGTACCCGGAAAATGACGAGAGGTTTCACTCTAAAAGTCGACATACGATCGAAATATTTTTTAAAGGAAACGTTCTCAGTTTTCATTTGAAATGAAAGGTATCTTCATAAAAAAAGCATTTTTTAAACCATAAGCGATGTACTGGAAATAAACTATGCAGTCTTGGGAACTCCATATCAAATAAATAACCTCGTTTTCCTTTATCTTCAATAGACAAATCCTTTCGAATAAATGAGGTTATCAACTGTATTACACCTTTAGCCGACATATGGGATCATGGCAATAGAAAACAGGTTTTGGCATCTCCTGGACCTAATTTGTAAGATCTGATGAAATCTGGAAAATCTGGATTTTGTTCACTTTCTTAATACATTTCACATAGGTTATAGTTGAAAAGTAGGAAAGAACCTGAAATGCTGACACTCCAACGGATCATTATTTTCCCATTTTTGGTAAGGACTTTCTTTGGATGGTGAAGAGAGTTTGAATCATTTACTGAGATTGCGGTTTATACGCACCTCAATTTTTTGAAGTGTGTTTGAAATGGAATACTCTATTCATGGAAGGAATATTTATATATCATGAGTAAACATTTGAATTCATTTACTCATGCCCGAAAAATATGAGAGATATCATAAAAGGTATAAAGGAAAAAACTGCACCCACCTTCTCCGGTGATGGGAAAAATAGCGGTGTGGAGCGAATTGGAATTATAGTTCGAAAACGATTATTTATATGACATGTTCATGTATGAGATAGAGATGATGTACAGCGATTTCATAATCACATCGAAAACCCCGAAGCAGGCCTAAAAGGAAACATAATGAAAATAAAAAGAATCATGAATTGAATTGATTAAACAGTCTTAAAATAAAGTATAGAGGATTCTTCTCTTAATATCACTTAATCACTTTAATTTATTAAGAATGTTATGAGAATATGGTTAGGTGGAAGAGCAAGCTAGATGGTCTGAACATCGCCACATCGTAATATAAGTCATAAAATAAATAAATAAATAAATAAATAAATAAATAAAATCGTTTGGTCTAAATTTTGCTCATTTTAGAACTACTCTTACGCCTTTTCCATGTTCTATTGGAAATGAATACAACACCTTGACATATTAAAAGAAGAAAAAATCTGATAGTGCTAGATAATACTTTCATTGTCATTGCTCTCTCACATGATTCTGCAACAGTTTTTGTCAGTAACAGCACTGTCCATTACTGCTGTGATCAGATACTAATCTCCAAGATAATAAGAAACATATAAGAAAAGAAAATTAATATTGGTCAGTAAAACCTTGTATTGGCAATCAGTTAATTCAGTTCAAAGAACAATATTTTTTGTGGTTGTATTTAGCCCTTCCCGAGAAAAATACTACAACACTATGCTTTGAAACAACCTGACCATGACAGATCGATTTAATAATGGAAACCAAACCCGTATTATTTATATAATAATCAGACGAAGCACAGCACAAAAATTGTTTTGTTATTAGAAAGCACTTCAGGATACCAAAATAACTCCCACTCATACGTTGGGGCATTCACATAAAGCATCATTTAGTTGTTAAAATAAAATCCTAAAACACCGTAGAAACCAGATTGTGTGGTAGCTATGGAAACAAAACTTCACTTCATTCATTCATTCCAATATTCTTCACTTCATTCATTCATTCATTCAACAAAACTTCACTTCATTCCAATACCCAGTTTAATGCGCGACAATGTAATCGGAAACGGTGCTAATAGCTTAGAAAATTTATTTTCGCCAGTGAAGCTTTATAAGATTTTTGCTGCGTTTGTAAAACGTGACACACAGGGTGCTACGTATAAACAGTCTTTCGCTGATGTAAAATTAAAAAGGTTTTGTAGCCTTCGCGCCGAGCTACGCAAGTAATATAAGCAACCGAAGCATTTTTTACTTTGTCCTGGCTAATAGTTTAGTAACAACAATCAGACGTGCAGAATCGAACGCCATTTAGCACCATAGCACATATTTTCTTGCATCCATAATAAATCTTGAATAATA
>NNCF01127110.1:90999-144035 GCA_002313205.1 Laupala kohalensis | reverse complement strand
ATATATATATATATATATATATATATATATATATATATATATATACATTTTTGAGGTTATCAAAGTAAAGAGATTTTTTAAATATTATTTTGAGATTGATTGCCTACTTCGTGAAATAAGTGACATATTATATACAATAACTATTTTCTTTCATTTTCTAGAAAGGTTATCTCAAACAGGATTTCCTAGAGGAAATACCTATTCCAAATGCAAGTGTTCTGATATTCATAATGCAAGTGTAAGTGAAAAAGTTTTCCATTCTTTATTTAGTAACGAAATAAACAGTTCAATTTCTATGTATATCATCTTTTCCGTGCAATTTGCAAGCAGCAGCTGATATGAGCATACATGAATGACTACTTAAGTAGTGTCATAGATGAATGACTACTTAAGTAGTGTAATACCGTACTCCAATTATAAAATTTTAATAAGCAATTCAGATGGAATTTTTCACGCAACACAATTCATCTTTATTTAACATTCTCCAAAAGGATTTTAATGCTGTTACTATATCGACCTTGTCCGTATGAGACTAACAAATCCGCTTAAGCGTTTTCGTCACGGCATATCCGCTCTGCCACTAAGCTTGGATTCAGTCTATATTTTTCTTTATAGTTTTTTTTAGATAAAGCCAACAACCGTGAATATATTTACCGACATGGAGTCGCTGAACAAAAATTTTTGTATTAAAGTGTGATTGATACTAATGTTTAAAATGAATAGAATTGTCGACCTCGAGATACATCAATACTTCAAACTTTGTTCAATTAATACAAACCAGTGGTTTCATATACTCAAATCAAAAGATAGGAACCAGCGTAATTCTCGCCCGCGTAGTGCATGTGGTCCTTCTACAGAACGCTGGGGAAGGCGAGTGAATCGTAAAGGGTTCGGAAGGGTCCAGGTGGAACCTCCATATGCGCAGAGGCGCACGGCCTCGTCCTCCATGCAGCCCGGGGCTCTCTCACCACCGCCCCCGTCGCCCCTGACCCACTGCGTCGTCCGTCGCAGTCGCAGCTGGGTACCCCCCTCCCGCCCCTCCGTGTCTCACTCGCACCACCCGCTCTGCTCTTCAGCCGACAAGCGCCGTCGCCACCTCCACCACCGCCGCTGGTCGCCTTCGCTCGCTGGCGCGCGCACACGCTTGTATTGCTTGCTCCCTCACCAACCGCCGTGCCGCCAACGGCTCTCCTCGCAGACGAAAGGAAGCAACGGGGCGAATTGAGGCGCTTCACTGATTTGCATTGAAATGTCTACGCAAAAGACACGACCTTGGAACAAATCATCTTTTCACGATACTCTTTTTAACCTATACTCTTCATATTTCTGTGGTTCCAAATATTGATATAGGCAGTGGCATCAGAACGGGAAGAGGGATGAAAGGGATCAATCATCCTCCAACACGATATTGATTTGTATACGTCTTTTAGTTCAAATTAAAATATTGCTGAAAAGTTATCAGAACATTTAACTTAGCAAATGACGAGTTCTAATTTAGAGAAAACTTTTAATATCGACAACATTTTAGCGTTGTCCCCAAATTCTGATCTATCCATCTCAAAGCAAATCCTATTGACTCTACTGGCTCAAGGAATATGATTTAAAAAATGTTTAAATTTAGATTTATCTCATGAAGCATAGTAGTGATATAGCTGAAACGTTTTCTTTTTTTTCTTTTTACAGGTTAAATAATTTACAAAAGTGTCGGAAATTTAAGTAAGAAAGTGGGAAACTATTGTACATTACGAAAAAACAAGAATAAATATGCTTCTCAAATGTAAGAACTAGCATACCTCTATGTTTCAAAGTCCTGGAAACTAGGTCCAAAACTGAACTCACCGACAATTGAGTATATATTTGCATCCCCGTGAAGACTTGATAGGAGAATATTTACCATAAAAGCACACCCTGGGAAAAGAAGGAGAGGGCAGTTCGCCCTGGCTACATCCTAAGAACAACTCGAAATTAGAACATAAATTTCGTCAGAATGGTTTTTAATCCTCAAAAATACTGATATATAATTTTACTATAAAATAGGAATAAAGTCGATATGAAATAAAATCAAATAGTTATTCGATTTTCAAACTGAATTAAACTGATATGGGAGCTCTAATGCAATTCCGCCGTCTTCACTACTTAATGCCGTAAATCAATAATGTCAACCAAAATCTTTTGTGTGGGTGGGTGGGGGGAAGGGGTGCTATCCCAAAAGAAAATCCCACCCCTTGCGCCATAAGCTGCAGGTACTACTATTAGTCTCCATTGCGTTAAGACTTTAATACTAAAATAATACAGGATGCAACACAAGAATCTTTCGTCGTTGACTCAAGATTCAAAAGCGTGCGTTAATATTACATGTGCATCTCATACCAAGACTCGTACTTTTCGGATTCAGAATCCAAAAGTTCTCATGACTGTAAATAGTATATACATATTACGCATAAATACTAAATAGAAATATGCATGCTTCCAAATATTATCATTAATATCACTGAAATATCGAAGTTGAATGAAATATTATCTAAAATTAATTTTATTAAAATTGCACTACTTATTGAAATGACGATTATTTATAATGTGGGTTTTTGAAAAGGGTTTTAATTTTATTATGTCACAAAATGTTCCCAGAAATAGGGTAGAACCCTCCAAGTAATTTTTTTTATTAATCAAAAATTAAATTAACATTTTAATCGATTACTTTGTGGAATAACATTTATTAAGTATTTAGGAACAATGAAACCATCACTATTACAACTCTATAATTTCAACGTTTTGGAAACGGAAGGTAAAATTATATGATTTGTACCAGGTCACCATCCACATATGAAACTGGAACAAATATAGTTAGTGGAACTGGTACCGGAACCGGACTACTACTTTTGGTTCGGTCAAGGTCCTTGATCTCGATGCATGTATATATTTTCTACATGCGGATTTGTTCATCACATTCGAATTATACTACGATAACCTGCAGGCAAGTCAACCTTCCAGTCTACAAAATGCTTTCTAGTGGCATGTAGAAAGTATTTCATACACGTGAAGTTAACTTTTTTTCACTTATCATTGATCATTAGACCCCGCTAAGTCGTTATGTGAAGTCAACATGGGAGTTTTATTTTTTTTAAGATATAACCAGAGGTGGATTTACGTATGGAAACACTAGACAAAAATCTAAGTGCGGCAACATTTGGGTGCGGCAAATTCTTAATACTACAATTACTAATACTATTGTTACTACTAATTTCGTATTTTGCATGCTTTCAAAAGTTACGATCGTTCACCATTCTTTATGGAATATGTCAAAAACTGTATTATTAAAGTTATTGAAAATGAATTTTGTTATGTATTGTAGATGTATATTAACTAGTGGTAAACTATGTTCTTTGGGAAGAGGGGGAATGGGAGGTACATGCTAAAATTGTGTATGGGAATATACATGTATACAATCAGCCACTGGATGTACACGAGTACATGGATTCAACTATTAAGATAATTATTCCGTTTCGTGCAATATGCCTAAGACGACATGAGATTGAAGAGATGTAGAGGTCGATATATCAAGTATTACACCACTCACATTTATTTAAATTGAGCGTTGGTCGCTAGTTTCTGACACTCGTGCCTGAACCTGGTGAAAAAGCAAGTGTTTATGTTCAAGTTGTGACGCTATGGTAGTTATGAAGAAACAAAGGGAAGGTAAACCAACAAACAAAGAATTAAGCAAAACCAGGATGGCGTTACTTTCAGTTGAGTAGAAAAGCAAACAGCGTCCTAATATCTACCTACACTTCACCTCCAAGCGTACAACAGCAACGAAATGTCCAGCAACGAAAAACTGTCCAGCGAAGAAATTGAGAATAGACCATGAAGTGTCCAATCCTACGTCATGAATCTCATTTTCAAAGCAGCAATTACGAACTCTTTTTAGAAGTAAAAGAGTATTATTAATCGAAAAGTCGAAGCATCATTTTATTTCAACACTCAAATAGCACACCTAAAATTGACAATTGAGTTTCGGTATTTCAGTGTAAAAACAGTGTGGTCAGAATTTTTGTAACAAAATTCCCTGACTTTTCTAGGTGTTCCAGCCTCTGGGCACCGCGAAAACTTGAGTTCATAACTAGAGTAATATCGATGTGTATTTTATTGCAAGCGACTTCGTGATAATCTTAATTCACTCCACATAGCGCTGGATTTCAATATGTTTCAAAAAAGAAAAAAAAACTATGTTTCTCGTGTTCAGAAGATTATTCATAATGAGTAAAATTAAGCAGGGAGTAGGAAGAGAAATAACAAAAGCAAGAAGCTATGGCGCATCCCAGAATGACCTCGAATTGCACCGAATGGATTTGCACGGCCATGATTGTTCTACCAAGACTTGGAACCAGGGATGTTCTAAACAAGATTCAAAGAGTTACAACAAATCACACTACAGAGACGCAGAGCCTCGTATGAATCGTTCCCAATCTTTTTTATTTTCAATTTTTTTACTGATTTTTTTTAATGGTCAAAAAACATTAAAATGTTAGGCAATTACATTTCCGGAATATAAGTGATTCCGGAATAAAATATACTGAAGTCAAGGCAGATATGACTGGTCAATTTTACAATTCAGGTACGATCCATCAACACATCGATTAGAATTAGCGAATACATTTTTGTCAATATTTTGTACCATTATCTATACCAGACAATTCACAATATCCTTCACGTTATATAACGAAAAGGAGATAAAATTGTGAATTGAAAATTCATATTTGTGAAGTTGTTTGGGCGAAGAGACTTCCGGACCTGCTTGAAGGGCCAACACTGAGTAATGAACGTCACCCCTCTTCTCTAAGAATTAATTTATAGAATATTGTAAATGAACCCAATGGTGAGGAATTACGAAGAATATATTTTCGGACTATTATTGTAAATATATAACTGTTTATTGTTTTCAAATTGCTATAAAGCTGATGTGAAGGGAACACACCATTTCGATTACGTAATAACGCCAATCTCCCAGCTCAGTTTCCTACAGAATACTTTTCAAGCAAATTCGCGAGTGTGGTACCACTGAAATATGGTACATGATTGGTGATCTCCCCCACGGTAATCCCAGAAACCGCGTCGTTCCTGGTTTGCAGAAATGCAAGAGAAATGCATTGCGCAACGCATCGCACTTCTAAAGGAATCCGATCCTATCGATAAGAGAAAACAAACTCGGAAACGGGCGCGAGCACCATCTTTGCTTATGTAATAACTTCCTCTGATCCCTCCCTCGCACACGGAGTCCGGATGCATCGCAGCGTGAAGTAGAAGTGGGTTGGAGCCGAGCGAGTGGCAGGCCTGCTTTCGATTCTCAAGAGGACATCCAAGGACAAGACGAAGAAGTCGAGCTTTGCTGGTCTGTAGAAGTCTGCTTTGCTGGTCATCAACGACGCATATTACAGCAACCTTCTTCCTCATATCTTCATGATTATATCGACAGGATATTCGCAACTCAAGATGTGCGAGTTGCAATAAATACATTCTACTTAATCTTCCACTAACTATTCTTTTGTACAACTATCATAAACAAGTCATTTTAAAGCTTTTCCAAGCTCCTCCTAAAACGAATTAATTTTCTTTATGAAATACCAAACTAATCAAAAATTGAATTTTATAACCATACTGATAGGGTTTGGTGTGATTCTTACCAACAGATTTCGTTCCAGAATACACGTATATTTATTATCAAACATCCACTTTATTGGTAGACAAATAAACCTACTCGAAAAATCTCTGCAGAGTTTGAATGACACTATTGAAACATTGATGTTTTTTAAGAGATTTTTGAAGAGAATAAACAACAGTATAAATTTTGTGAAAGATAAACATAAACGGAATAAAAAACTCCATCTATGAATGTGACAGTCTACATTTCCTTCCGAGAACCCTAATCCTCAAAGATGTGTAACTTGTGTCTGAGAAGACTGATAAGATTACGGCTAAAGGTGGTATACAGGAAACTGCATTATTAGCAGTGTGTAACGACCAATTCGTAACAGTCGTGCGGTTTCTCAAGACGAAAACATCACGTACGTCAATTCACTCTCAAGTGATACGGCAGTTACGACGTTTTTACTTCAACTCCAAACAACGACGCCAACGTTGAGGAATCTCCACGGTATATTATCACAAAAAATATAGTAGGTAACTCACTACTAAATTTTCCGGAAGTGAGATCAAGTCGGAAAAATTACCCGCAAGGACTAGAGTGATATCAAATTATGAAGCCAAGTAAATTATTATTCTATTAATATGAAGTCATCTATAATTCTGAAGGTACAAATTACGTATATAATTGTTATCCCAGAGAAGCTCAATCACCCATATTTGAAAATACAACCTGGTAATGTATGAAATTAGTTCATTAAATTGCTTAATATCAATCTGTATAATAAATAAAAATCATTCTGTACATGATGTGAGCAGCTCTCATACATTTCGCAATGTTTTTGTAATTGTACACTCGATGATGATGCCAAACTGTATCGAAACGTGTGATATTTTAACTGTGTATTCAAAATTTGTTTACTAAATTGACATTTCGTGAAGAAAATTGTCTGCTAAATTTGTTAAATTTAAACTTATTAATGCGTAATATTGTCAACCTGAATATTTTATTTGAACTTCATCTCAATGAGAATTTGGCTTAATTGCCTGTCGTCCAAAGATACTCCGGTTCTTTCGTATCAACATGCGTCGTTTTCTTTCTGCTCGTGGAATCCCCTTTTCCCGGAGCAAAGCTCAGCCCCTTGAAGAGGGGACGTAATTGCGCAGCATCTGCTGGTGCACAGGGACCGGGACGCGGCAACAGAGTCCACCTCGATCCACAAAAACCATACGAGAAAGAAAGGAACTTCTATAGGAAGGGCTTTTTCTTCCGGGGTGAATTAGTCACCGAAGATTAAGGCAAACAGATTCTCACAAAAAGTTCTTTATTCTATCTACTTCTAAAGCAAACATTGTTAAATGGCAAGTAAATAGGAAATTTTTAAACACTACAGGTCATATGATTACACTACAAATTAATCAACGATAAATTAAAGTAAAAGTGGGAGAATTGGAGGGAAACTTTTTCGTTTCTCGTAGTATTTTTCATGAATAATGCACCCGCCTTCTGCTTCGTTGTGAGAGAGTAAAGTTACCGGATAATGCAGTTCAATAATAGACACTATGTGCTAAAAAAAATGTGTAATTGTGCTCCAAATGTTATTCCGGGGTCCTTCCACAATTATGAGCCAGGTTTTACCCATATCTATTTCGCAATAAATTCTTCCCTTTTCTTATTCGTCTTCCTCTAATATCAAAATTCAGAGCAATTTGAGATGCGGATGAGACATGAAAAATCCGCAAAAAATCCATCGCTATCATTTCATTAATAAACAAACCATCTCATTGCCAAATGCCTACCATCCGATTACTTCGCGACGAGGAAACTGCGTGTAGTTTCAGAAAGTTCACTGCCAATATGCGTTGGTCCAAATTATGCTGTTTATTTTAGAAGGGCTGAGTTTTCTGGCGAAAATAAATTAAATAAGCTTCGCGGTTATTTATGATTTTAATTCTTCGGTCATTCGCGTTTAAACGCGGCTTAAAAAAAGATCTGCTGCTTTGAATGCCGAATTCTGCTTGAAATCGAGAAGGTTTCTGCCATGCATTGAAATCGAGAAGGTTTCTGCCATGCACGCAAAACTCTGATTTTCAGAATAAGTTTGTAAGCAAAGTGATCAATGTTTTCATGCTCTGAATAGATAGTTCATATTCCTATACATACACTACCTCTTTCAATTCATTCAAAAATATCAAGAAGATTCCATTAATATTAATCAATAAATGAAGCAAAAGTGCTGAAAACAAAGAAAATATTTATACAAAGCACGTTCTACATAAACTGTAATACATTTCTTGATTATATCATATTAAATGATAACTAAAAGTTATCAAAACTTATGTCGAAATCAGACTCTTTGATTTGAATGCTCGTGAATCCAATAATAGAAAAACCATCAAACGAAGATGCAATTTCATAGGCGACTCGCAACCATTATCACAGTTTTATATCTCAAACCTCAAGGTTGACCAACAATTCTATGTCAATGGTAATAAAACAAGCTAACTAGCAATGTATGCCTCTAAAACGTGGATTATGTTACTACCGATCGCTACAAAACTGTCTTTTATTGACCTTCCACGATAATAATATCTCTTAAAACTGCTTCAAACTCTCATAAAACTACCCTCCTTCCCCAAGCGGTCGCCGAAATGGTGTTACTAAACCGCAGCGGTCGAGGACAGAGCTTTCTGTGAAGAAGGCTGCTTATAGCTCACCTGCAGTGGCTATAAGAAGCACCTGCAATGCCACCATAGTGGGGTACGAATCTCTGAGATTGCACGTTATGCGCTGTTGTACAGATATCACTGTCACGCTAGACTTGCAGTCACCATCCAGGGATCAAACTGCTGTTATCATCGATGAGAAAAGTTATGTTTCAAAAATTGAATTGACATACAAATGTATATCTAGCAAGGAGCAATACGGAATCGTTTCTAATGGGAAAGGCTAATACGACAATATTTGCAAATTCACAAAATTCGCAATATTTTTACAAGAATAGCAAAATTAATACGAGAGGAAAAACATTATGTACACCGTAGGCTATATGATTATACTCTAGGTAATCTTTCCCGAATAATTCTTTCAATCAAATCGATTTTTCAATTGTAAACATTTGTGTCGTTGGGACGAGATTGTTTACATAAATTACTGCGAAAAAATATTATTATTATTATTATTTAAAGCATGTTTCTCCACCCGTCGGAACTTTCGAGGGTCGTATGTCGTCACATAAATGGAATTTTAATCAATTTCACATCCTTATACTAAGTAACATTATCTAGTTTGAAAAAAAAAGATTTAAGAACTAAAAGCGTATTTACGACTTCCCATTATACTTTCACGAAACGAACAGCAGATAGATCTGTTGAAGGAGCAACACTCCAGAGAAGTATCACTTCCGGTAAACTCAAGCCTCAAGTCAAGGACTGTTGAGGCAAACCACTACAATACATCACTACCAATTCTTATCTATAGTAGAAAGATGCTCAAGTACCAGTCTTTTACTATTGTCTTATTAATGTCAAAATCAACAATAACATAGTGTTACACACGGCACAAAATGTTGCAGAAGGTATTATACTTTTTTTTATTTTAATATTTAAAATTCGCTAATAGTTACATTTGAAGCTATATAAATAAGTACATAATATAGTCATATGAAACTAACTTTCTCTATCGTAGCTTCGATATCAATATTAGAACACAGAATGAGGTAAATAACAAAGACCACGGGAAATCGTACAAGAAAACCAAAAATATTTTTTGTTTGATTTTTTCTTTTTGAAATTCTACAAAAAACAAACATTTTTAGTCTTCAAGTCAAAATTTGAAGAAGATTGAAAAGTTTTAAAATGATTCCTATTATTTACTGAATCGGAATGATAAGAGAGGCCATGATTGTTTTTCTTGTTTATCCAGGAACATTTTCCTGAGTCCGGTCACACAAAAACAATCTTTTAAAACAAATATAAATACAAGCACAAAATTGAGGATGTAAGATGCATGTTCCGTTCAAAACAAGACAGGATGTCGAAAACAAGCATTGCCATACGAGTCACGCGTGCTAGCGATCGAAGTAGCATCTTCATGCGAAGCGGGCGGACAATGCCCTCAACTGTAAGCACGTCGCTCAAACAAATGACTTCTTCTGAGTTGTATCTTTCATACGAAGGACGAGAAAAGAGAGTAAGCAAAGGCGATTGTCCGCGCACCCACTCTCAGTAACTGCACTCAAATCCAAGTCGATTAATCGTATCGTTGATAGTATTTTTATACGAGGAATACCATCCAATTATGTAACAGGGAAGGCTAAGATTTTTCTTCCTCATACATGTAAATTTTGCATCATGATAAAAAGAAACGATATTGCATGGCAGTGGTACAAACAGAAATATAAAACATAACAAAAATGAATAACATTCCCAATTATTCCCAACATCTGACTCCTCTCATACGAGTTTATGTAACCTAGAATTTACCGACGAAGAATCTATGAGTTATTCTAATAGGAACGAGTTATTGGCAATATTTTCCGAATAATTTAAACATAGAACGTACTTGTTAAATAACTTTTTTGTATTATATTAAATAAAAATTTGTCGGTATTCTGTTGTGTAAATACTGCTAGTAGCTAACTATTTTTATTTTTATCTTAACTACCGATTTTGTGAAGGGACCCACAAATTACACTACCTTAGGACCCTTGTTCGGAATAACTTGGATGGTCCCTCACTTGCTGAAGAAGAGATATTAGTTTGTTCTCTACGTGGTCATACGCAGTTTGCAACTGATTTTTTGACAGTAAACCTTTTTTGTTTATTCATTTATTTGAACTCTCTTTTTGCTATCACAGGTTAACTCTGATAATTTCACCCTCTTCTTTGCAACAAATAATACAATTTTGAAGCAATTAAATTTCCTTTGCGTTGCAATAGCATCAATTTTTCAACCTCAAGAATAAAATCCACTGGTACAATCGAGTAAACAACGTTTCCTTTGTAGAAGTGAAATTTGAACACATACATGCGTAGAGTAAATTGTAATCAATATTTAGAGTAATTGTATAGTACGATTGCCGTATTTATGTTAAGAAACAATATATAAAATATTGAAGGACGTAGTAAAAATAACTTGATATTCGTAACAACTCCAATAGCAAACATTCCCAAAATCCTCATCATATCACTGTGACGTAACTCAATTAAAACTATATAACTTGAACAAGCAATGCAAAAGTGCGAGGAGAAATTCTATTCAATATAGATGAAATATTTTCGGAATGTCGGAGTCCGAACGCGAGAAAGTCGGATGCGTTTCTCAGCTCTTGTGTTCTTCCTCGTTCCCCTCCCACCACCAAGTCGCATTCGTACTCCACAAAACAGGACAATCAAAGAGATGTTGCCGACAATGGAGTATTCATAAATCAGAGGCGCAAAACACTGGAACATAATATTTCGCACACATAAAAGTATTTTGTAGAGAACAAAAACCGAATTTATAATAAAAATGCGACATATTATTCCGTATCCGGGGTGAGTTTTCGATTTTATGTCTGAAATTTTCGTTTTCCAAACGGTCTGCTTCGTATATTTACCTCGATAAATAATTGTCTGACTCTTAAAACAGTACACTGATGTGGTAATGAAGCACAGGTAAATTATTATACAACGCCTATTCTAGACTGATGCAAAATTCTATGAGTACTTATGCTGATGTAATAGCAGAACCACGGAAACGGGTGAGTATGGAGGGTTGCCGTGGACCCCTAGAAATAGGGCCGTAAGGGGGCAGTGATATATGAATAAATTTTTAAATTCTAAATCTATAAAAATCTACCTGTTATCCGAAAATTAAACTGTTTTGTTATCTTTTTGGCTCAGAGGAAGTATCCCACAAGGATAAATCGTTGTTTGTACTTAATTGTCAATAAATTATTCTTGATAAATTTTGTCGGCAGTCGTTAAATTTGTCTAAGCGAAGAAAGTCAAGATAAGTTCGTGTGATTTATAAAGCAGTACATCATTTTAATAATATCATATTCATTCATCCCTTTAATGTGTATTTTAAAACAATAGATTGAAATATTTTCGTACCTTTATTTACTATAATTAGTGATTCAAACTATGAGAAAGTAAAAATGTTTTCAACATGAAATACTTTATAGACATATTGGAAGTATTGATACGTGCGAACTCACAATCACAAAGAACGTGGACAAACAAACAAAAATAACACTATTTTTAATTACTTTAAATTCAATAAGTTTTAAGTGACATTCTAGGTGACACATGAGAAGATTCTAATTCTAGGTCGGAATAGATCAATAATCCCGAAAAAGAATTAATAGTAGCATATAGATCAATACCAAAAAACGATCCCAACTCATTTTTATACTTCATAGTAAAATAATTGGTGAATGTATTCACGCAACAAGTGACGCGGTGGTCGCCGCACTCCATCTAATACAAATCCCAGTGGTGCACCACGCGCGTTTAAGCAGAAAAAAAATTTTTGCTGTAGATTTTCAAGAGAATCTCTTCATTCTCCTCGCTTTTAACAATCCACTTAAAGTTTCTTCGCAAAAATATAAAAATTTATGGAATAAAAAGATAAATCTTTTTATGGCTGGATGGGTTTTACTACTACTTATTTCATTGAAATGTAAACGACTTTCTCAATTCTGACCTGATAATAAAACGAATATTTTATTTTTCAATCAGGTGATCAGCAAAATATGCGCAAACTACTACCCACGAAGAAGAATAAAATAAAAAGATGATAAGTAAGTTTAACCAATAAAAATAAAATGGATTTTAAGCGACATATCATTTAAAATGTGGTGATAAAGGATAGTACATTAATATTTAAATAATCACTTAATTGGTGCCCGATTAGATTGTAGTATATAGTCGTCGTAATATCCACACCATCTTAATTTACAAGACATCGTGAGGACATTGGCCGATATAGAAGATACGGTAAATCATGGTTATAGTAAGGCTGAAGACAAAATCATGTTCAAACTGTAAAATGCGTTTGTTCCGTTTTAGTAATTTCACAAATATTAACGTTATTTGTGGCGCATGTGTGTGGGGGCTCATTATTGAACTAATCAGCAGTAAAAGTTGGAAGGAAAAAATCGAAAAATATACAACATTTACAAGGAAATTAACCCAATTCTGGCCCGGGTTTTCCCTCCGGTTTTCCATCGGGTAGTGGCGAATTTTCAATAGGCGGGAATGTCATTAATATTTTTGTTATTATTTATCTCGAATTTTTACCGCACATAATATCTAAAATTAATTCATTATGGAACAATAAATGGATAACAGTACGTATTTATTAAATAATTTCTTTTACAAACATTAAATCCGCCACTGCCCTTGGACCCTTGGTTGGCATTGATGATACGGTCCTTTGCTTCTTTCCGGAGAGTAACTTAGTTTTTTATCCCCCACGTGGTCATACGCAGTTTGCAACTGCTCTTTTTTACATTTAAGTCTATTTATTTATTTTGTTCATTATTTATTTAACCGAGAAATATCCTTAATTTGTTGGTAGACATCTTTAGAAAACAGAAATAAAGAGAACATATAATACGTATGAAATTTTCAATATCTACATGTACGAAACGTCAAGTATTTTTATTTACATCTCTTCTCTTACAGTAAGATGCTACAAGAACCACCGAACAGTTGATCTCGCTTATCTAAGAATAGCCTCATAAGGAGTGGTAGAACTCCTTGATGGTATGGGCTGATGTTCTTTTTTTTGTGGGGCTTTAGGGCTCGTCTACGTCAAGGTCATTTGAGTCCTTTCTGATGTTCTTATCTATGATGATTGCAAGGGCAGAATTCGAGGTGCACAGTTACACTGGCTGAGAAATTTAAATTCTGTCAATTTTTTTCAAAACAATATCAACTTATTCTCGATATACGAGTATAAAGCAGAAAAGGAAAGTTCCTGAATTTCAACGATTCTTTACTGAGGTGGCCTTGAATCATTCCCTTATTAGTTTCATAATTTCAGATGCTACGTGAGAAATGTACATGATTTGGTTGCCATAATGATAAAAAGCGAAAAATTTGAAAATTGTGTTAAATACTTATTATCTTTGTATTGTTATAGATTAACTATTTTTGTTTCGCAACTCTTGTCACTTAACTCATATTTTATCAGCAGCCGCTATCAGCTGCGAAAGGAAATAACATTTTAATTCAGTTCCAAAGAGAGTTAATATAAAAACGACGTAACTGTAAAAACGGTTTGGACGGTTTAAACATTACAAATGGAAATAATTACTAAAAAGCCTCAAACAAATATTTCCACAAATTTTCGAAACCAAGGCCACGCAGTTAAAGGATAGTAAATTACATAACGAAGTGACTAAGTTATTCATTATATAATACATTGTTACTAAGTGACGATACCGTGTCCTCCTTTTCCGACATCTTAGATAAGAGATTGTACCAAAGCACTTAGCGTATGTTGTAGGTCTTTTTGGTAGATTGATATTATTACCAATTATTACCAACTGAGTCACACCTTTTAAAATCAAGTCACTATGCGCTCCACACTGAATGATAAGCAAATGAATTACACTCTCTTTCTCTTAACTATTAAATATCCCACCCGAAATAAAAAAACCTATCGATACAGTCGATGTACAAATTTCTCCCGATATTACCAACTCGAACAAAAAATGGTGTTCTGCTTTACGCTTTAAAAATATGATCGGGTATGAATCTCTGTTCTCAGGCTCTAAGTACATAGTAAGCTAAAGCTATACCCCACGAATTCTATTATCTCTTTTCATCAGATCTTTTTTTCAGTTCTTATTTTATATCAATTGCCTACATACATCAAGTTCCTGAAATTTTATCGAGGGAGGATGATTTGTTTTCGCTGTTTGCAAACAAGTTTTCTCATCCTCAGGTCTTGTCTGTTTTCGTGACTGTATTATTTAAAAAAATAAAGTATTGACAATAAAAAATAGCAGTCAATAATAATAATACAGGATAAGCAATGAATTTACATACTCCCAAGATTGAGGTATGAAAACTTAGTGGTATCTATAGTCAAAAATCTAGATCTGGAATTTTGTGCTACGTATCGTATAAAGACGTATATTCTTGGCTTCCTGCTGCGAAAGAAATTCAGTCATTTGCAGTGAAAGTAACACTTGTAAAGTTTGACAAATTTAAATCCAAAAAGTACGAGAATACCATTTTAAAAACAACCATCGTAAACAAAATTCTAAAACAGATTTTAATACTAGTTTGAAAAGTTCAAATTACGTCAATACCTTTTTCTCAAATTTGTCGTTATGATGAAATTTTTTATTTTAATATTGAGAATAAATAGAAACTTTTGGCTTTTACTTGAACAAGAGGGACATCACGTTATATAAATATATAAAACAACTACGCTGATCTGGTGTTGAGATGGATCAATAGTTTTCCGTCAACAGCGGAATATTACAAATAAATGAAATTACACAACAAATAATATAGATTTAAAATCTTACACAACATTCTGAAGGTATAAGTAAGAAGAATGAAGAAAAACAGTTCGTGACATCTCGTGCTAGTTTAACTGCTCAGGAAGACAGTTTCACACAGCCAGGACGCCAGATGTGACACGGAATGTTGAGAAGATTAACACTAAGGCACATGAATAATTCTACTAGAAACTCGAATTCCAGTACTCCATTATCCACACACTTTGACACTCTTCCACGACAAGGGAAGTGAATATCTCAATATCACTATACAAAAATTTACTAGTGTACTTTTCCATTATTCCTCACGCTAATCTTAAAGTCAGTAGCTTATTATAGCGGTCGCTAACTTTTTGGACCCCCCGGACCAAAGTGAATTTTCATAAAAGATGAATTAGTTTGTCAAATAATGGACAAAGAAAATTTAAATTTTACAATAAGAAATTAAACTATTTAATTTAAATCGTTCTTAATCATACAAAATTGAAAATATATTTATTCAATTGTTACACGAAAACTTTAACAGGTCGTTATGTGCACCTTGTCCAAGACGTGTATACTATTCAACACATGGTTGGATATCAAATCAAGCTTCACAAAAGAAATTCAGTTGCATTGCGGAAGTTTTGAAATTATCCTTAAACCTGCGTTTTAAATATTTGAACAAAAAAGTCACCAACCTACGTAAGAAAGAAAGAAATCTTCCTCTCTCTTTCGATAAAAGTACGAAAATTAAATTCTAAAATTTAAATTACTGACTTTCATCCAGGGCTCTAATGACCGATGTAGGTCTACAGATTCCTGCAGTCAGTGAAAGGTAACTTGAAACAAACTATTTATTTAGCAAAAATTACTCAGGTGATGGAAATGAGGTTATGAGGAACTTCAATTCAACCATTTTATATAAGAAATAAAAGCCTGCTTTACCAAAATTCCAACCAGTCCTGACTTTGAAACCATTCATTTCTTTGCTCTTAAGAATATAGAAAGAATTCGTTCACTTCGTTATTTTTACTCGACTCATCTCGATGTTTCTTTTTTAGACAGAGAAACATGAAAATGTAAAAACGACCTCTTGGTTTGTCGTCACTGAAGCGAACGCTTCCTGCGATGAAGCTTGACGCACCACAGCCGCCCGCACTGGGCACAAGGAAGAGCTACAGCAAGAAAATACAAAAACAAGAAAGCATAAATATACTTTTAACTTACTTCGCTATGTTTTCTTGTTCAATTTAAGGGATAAACGGTTCAAAAATATCCGTAGCAACTCGTTCTCAATTTCACGAATATCGCTGGAAAGGGACCGTCCATAAATTTCCTGACGAGTCAAAGGGGAGGATGGGATACATGTGTCACGTAGGGAAACGAGATGTTGACTTTGTATTACGCTACTTCTGGTTTGAATCCCAGACCATTCAATTAATTACGATATTGTAATAAATCAAAACCTTATTTTGAGAAATATGCAAGTGTTTATGTTGATCCATAATTAGATGACTAATGGTGTTAGTGATAAAAAGTAATTGAATTATTTGCGAACACAATGCAGTTTTAAAATTAGAGAACCTTCAAAATTAAAAAAACAAAAGCAAACCTTAACAGATGAAATTTATATTTATTCGAAGGACTTACACTGTTTCATTAATTATTTTTCATCACTCCCAAATGAATGTTATATACAAATTACAAAAAAGCCAAAAAATGTTAAATTAATTCACGTATTTCTCAATGCCCAGTGACGATTCTGAGTATTTATGAACAGCAATAGAACTTAAAAATATATCCACAAATATTATTTAAAAAATAAAAGTAACTTTATGAGTTATCATACCTATTATTTTGAAGTTTCCTACGCTATTAAATTAAGAAGCAACCTAACGAAAAGTGTTCCTTCGAAATAAATATTATTGGTGAAAGAAAAAGGAATTTTTAATGAGAATTTTGCAATGTAGAAAAAATACAAAATGAAACAAAACCAGCTGTCACTGACGGATCATCACAAAATAAAACAAAGATAATGGTATGTCTTCATTTCAAAAGAGAAAAGAGTTTGGTAGTGGTTAATTGTAAGTGGCACTCTTTCTTGAAACAGTTCATTAGCACATAATCGAAATGAGATAACACGAACCTGGACAAAGGCAGATTAAGAACTTTTGATATGAAGAGCCCTAAAATTGATAATGAATTTCTACTTGCCTCACAAAAGAGCGACAAACTTTATCTCAGAATTCAAGAAAATGTGTTCACTCGCAATGCGATGACGTAAATATAGAAACCACAAGAAAAAAAATCTGGAAGTAGGCAACAAAGTTACGAACTAAAACAACGATATGAGAATATAATTAGTGGGATTAAGAGGTCTTTCGGAATTTAAGAAAGAATACAATTCAACGCCTAATATCCACATTTTTCACGAAGAAAAAATTTCACCGCTTTAGACAGTCCGTTCCCGCTTGTAGGTAACTTATGATTAAAAATTATTACATAAACATTTATAACTGACTCATGGTGACATTTATATTGAAAACAAAATATTATATTTCATTTATAAGAGGTTTCAACGAAAAAGTACATCTACAACTGCTAAGGTTCTTTCGTTTCCTTTTTTATGCTAGTTCTGTTGACATGTATTGTTACGCAAAATTCTAGAACTATTCTTTTCTCGGAAATACTTTTTGGTTATTGATGTAGTGAGTGCTCATTAGTTAAATCCCCAAAGAAAGTAAATAATTCTCAAACAAGGCATTTGAATGACACTGATTCCTCACAATCGTACTTCGCCCAATAATTTGTCAAGACATATGTCAAAATGTATTTATCAAAACAACTGCGTATGACTACGTAGAAGGTAAAACTAGGGCGAACTATACTCTTGTAAGAAAGAGAGGGACAATCTCATTGATTTGATTGACGTACCGCAAGGTGAACAATAGTTGATCGGGATTGACTTTGTTATACTTAATTTAATTTTTTAAATTAGAAAGTGAGAAAAAAAGAAACATCCCTCACGGCTGGTTCCTTTGCACATTTTCGGAAATACGGGCAGTTATTACTCAACAAACCACTTGGCCCACCCGCACTTCCAAACACGTATCAGACGTAAGTAGAGTCTGTCCTAGGGTGTCAGACCCCTTCGCTATGGTACTCTAGTTCGTCCTTTACTTGAGCTAGGGGTACGCGATGACTTCTTAGGGGTACGTTAAAAAATGACTGAATACTAGTGGTATACTGGGAGAGAAAAGAAACAAAAAAGTAACGGATTCAAATAGCGTCGCTCAAGTTAGTGATGCGCAGAAATGTTATAGAAAAGTAATCTGTTCGGGAGTCATCAGCAAGGTGTCCATAAGGTATGTAAGGACCAAGACCCTTTTCCACTTTGTATTTTCAGTACAGTTCCTATTTGATGGATAAAAGACTTCTACGACTTGCGAACTCACCCTTGTTACATTCAATTACTTCTTTTTACACGATAGACAAAAATATTGTCAAAATGATTTAGCTACACAAAATGTTATAGCGTTATGTATTATGCGTTACAGTTCCCCTATTTTATAGGATTCTTCGATATGATTTTGAAATCTATTACAATTAAACTATTATAATTTAAAAAATAATAACACTAAGTTAATTGAATTATGGTAAACTTTAATAGCAGTTTTTTTCGTATTATTCTAATATATTTTGTTTTTCGATATAACTCAAGGACATGCGGCCGTCACTTACAAAGACATCCCCTTATGAAAATTATTCCGCATCAGAAAAATCATTTTAATAAAGTTCGTATTTGACACTGAAAATAATTAAATAGGAAGGTTCTTTTGTACTTTAAAAAGTAAAATTATAAATACAAAAGGATGTCGTTTATCGCTTACCTACGTCTGGCTAATTAGTTTTCTAATTATTAACGAACATATACAAAGGAAAGTTATAGATGCATGAATTAGAAGAATTAAACGCCCAATTGCTATACTGCCCCCCTGAATCCAATAGCAAACGTCCAGAGGGTAGCCCCACCCTATAGATTCGTAACGCACGTTGGCGCGCGAACAGGCAACACTTTATATGCTGTTGATATAAAAATTTGCGAGATGTGATTTAAAAGCAAATACTGTCCGGTTAATCTTTAATAAATAAATTTCTAAATTGCTATCTACAAGATGACAGAATAAATACATCTTTTTTCAGTCAGGTCTGACAATATTTGACGACTGGGAAGATGACCTTTTTTTAATTATATCCAACAACCACCGAAGCATTTTCTTCCAAACTGAATGAAAACAGCGGCGCACCGAATATTGGTGCTGTAGATCCACCTGTTATTTTCCCCATCTTCTCGAAAGATGTACGCGTTATCATTTTACAATAATCTTCAGTAGCCAATTCGGGTGGGGAAGGGAGTAATAGCTTAATGGTTCACGTAACATACATTTTTAGATATGGCATTTTTAAGAAAAACATTATCTTGTCTCAGGTCATTGTAACGTAGTAGCTTTAATTCGTGCAATACAATAGGTGCACAACATTAAGACGTTGGTGGACAAAGCAAATGCATTCGTTAGAAGAGCGAACTAAAGAAGAGAGCTGCAACATCGTGGGCGAGGGAAACTATCAGATATTGATCGACGAGCCGCAGCAACAACAGTAGTAGCGGGCGACGGCCAGTCGCCTGCCCGGCGCCGCGCCGAATGCTTGTAACGCTTTTACGTACTCCAAAGCGCGAACAATGAGCGCTAGCAAAATATTAGATCCGAGGCAAATCAGAAGTCATAACACATTTCAAACAACAGGATATGTTCAGTCAACGTTCGCGTGGGGGAAATACAAGACTAGAGCGAGTATCGATGGTTAATCGAAATGATTTTGAATCTTTCACTGGCTATACCAAAATAAAACAGACAAATAAATCACTCAAAACACCCATACACATATGAGAGCAAAATGTATATTCTGAAGACGTCGCTAACGGATACAGACACAGAAGTACAAAGCAACGGTCTGGCATCCGACCATGCAAACCGGTAATTCTCAACAACTGCTGGAAATAATTCCCACGACGCGCGAAACACGCGACGCTGCGATGGAGCGTGCGGGGGTGGGTTGTAAATGTCCACCCCTCGGACTTACCAACAAGGGTAGACAAGTCCAATACCTCCCTAATATTGGAAAAAAAAAGTTCATAAAGCTGCAACATTCACTAATTAATATTCGTGCACTATATCGTTGAACAATGAATTCAGCGAAGAGAAATAATTCAAGAAGGAATAAATCCCTGAAAAAAATAGCATCGGTTTGAAAACAAGCGCGATTCAACTTTTTCACCGCAGGGTCAAGACAATGCGATCAGCTGTACTAAAAACAAAAGCACCACCTCAAGGGATGATACTTTAAAGAATCTTGTTCACACTTCTCTATATCCAGGAGAAAACTCACCTTCGCCTCCTTTTCTCGTCCGAGGCTCTCTCCGGCGTCGAACTCAGGCTCACTTCAAGCACGAGTCAACATACAAACACGCAAGGATGTACCGGTCACATCCAGCAGCACTAGCAGGCAACACCAGGACGGCACTGCCTCCCTTGCACTCCCTTGTCTCGCTGCAGCAGGGTTACCAAGAGCAGCAGACAAGCGAGGTGAGTATGATGGAGGGGGAAGCGACCAGGACGTAGTGCCTCCAGTTGCCAATAGATTTCTCGCTAATCACAGTAGTAGTTACGTCACGAAACAAGAAGCGGGTACTACAATTTATTAAAAGCGGAAGTAAAATGGAATTTCAAAGATAAAAATCCATAAAGTGTTCGCACCACAATTTCAACTCAAACCAAGGATCAAACTAACACACAAAATCTCTAGTGTCGAAATATAAATTTGATTTCTTGAATTGGCTCATTAATTAGAAAAAAGCTGTCATTTTGTTAAAATAAGTCGGGCAGTAACACTCAAGTTTTTATGAGACCTTTTAAATATACTTTAGAAAATTATTAAAATTTATATCAGACAAACCGATTGTTAATTTTTATTCACCGTGGAGAAAATAAACACTCACTAAATTGAAACCAGATTCTTTAAAGAAACCATTATCTTTAAATATATTTAAGCAGCTTAAGTTAAATTTGAAAGTAAATTTCAATAGTAACATCTAAGAAAGAATCAACTTTCAAAAATTATTTCATGGCATGTTTTTTAATAAGGTACAATTCATAATTAAGTAGTAGTGTTTAGAACGATAATTTTTGTAAAAGTTAAAGTTGATAAGTTCATATAGAAAAGTGTAAAGTATTTTGAGACAAATAGATATTAAACATAGGGCGACCTGTGGCCTAGTGCCTAGCGTACTCGCCTTCTACCTCTGGTGACAAGGGTTCAAACCCTGTCTGATCCATGTAGAATTTGCGGTGGTGGACAAAGCGGTGTTCACAGCAGGTTTTCTTGGGGTTCCCCTGTTTTTCATTCAACAACAACATTCACTCATCATCATTCACCCCTATGTCATTCATTCATTCATTCATCACCCGCCTCAGGGAGGTGTGACAAGAAGGACATACGGCACCCTGGCATTTCCCCCGCCACATCTAAGTAGGAGGCATCATGTCATCCCCATCTCTCTGATCCCTACAGAATAGGGAAAAGGAGTTAAGGTTCAAACAAAACAAAACAAACAAAAAGATATTAAACATGAAATTATAGTACAATAATGAGCCTCCTTTTCATAAAATGTTTAATTTTTCTTGAAAAGACTGTATTTGTGATTCAATAATGCTACAAGAAACGGCTTAATTCTGTCAGAGGAAGAAGACGAGTTGTTTAGGAATTTGTAAATGGTGAAAATAAAATTCGCTATGCATATTCAGTAAAAAGATATAATATATGTATAAAAACATTTTACAAAGAATTACTTTCAGACATTGATTCTTTGAAGTACACCTATTAATTCTCAGAATAATAAAAAAAATTAGGAGAAAACAACATTGAAAAATGAATATTTACAGAGTATAGCTGTCCTTTACAGAGTATTTACTGAATATTTACTGAGTACAGGCAACAAATCAGTCTTCAAGAAAAATACGTACACACTTTCTCCTTTCTTCATAAGAATGCTTCTTAAAGAGGAAGAAGTTTCCTAGAAGTGTTATGCCAGTTGTTCTATTTTCATCTGAAAAGTAAAGGATTAATTATTAAGAGAAACAATGAGTTAATTATAACAAATATGTAATATTATATAATACCATACTCTACAGGTCCATTAATTTTCTAACCCACCATANAAAAAAAAAAAAAAAAAAAAGAACTATCCTTATACAAGTGAATTCAATGGAATTATTCTTCTTCTTAATCTTTTCCTCTCCTACCATGTGGTGTCGAGGTTTGGTAAAGAGCTCGCCATTCTTTCCTGTTTAAGGATTTCTTCTTGGCTTCCTCCCACGTTATATTGTTCTCAGCTAGTTGTTCCCTTACCGAATCATCCCATGTCTTTTGAGGTCGTCCTCTTTTTCTATTTCCAATTCCTCCCAATCTTGCTTCCCATACCTGTTTTGGTATTCTGTCATTGTTCATCCTGTTTAGGTGTCCAAACCATCTTAACTGAGCTTGTTCTAGCTTGTTTTGAAGAGGTTGAACTTTTAAGGTCTTTCTAATGGTATGGTTTCTGATTTTATCTCGCCTCGTCTTTCCTACTACATTCCTAAAAAACTTCCATTTCTGCTGTCTGTATTTTCTCTCTCGTTCTTCTAGTAACTATCCAGGATTCGCTTCCATATAGGAGTGTCAGGATGTATGTTGAATTGTATACTGCCATTTTGGTCTTCTGGCTTATTTCTTTCTTTCTTAAGAATCCTCTGTTTATAGCATAGTAGAGCTTACTTGTATCGAGCAGTCTGGTATTCAGTTCTTATCCCATCTTTCCGTAGTGTCTAATCGTCACTCCAAGATATTTGAAGCTTCACCTGTTCTAGTTCTTTGCCCATGATTTCCATCTTGCATTCCTTCTTCTCTCTTCCTATTACCATTGTTTTTAGTCTTTCCTTGATTTATTTCTCTTCTCCAGTTCTGATTTCAATACTTCCAAATTTCTTTGTAAGTTTGCTTGTGACCTAGCAAATAATAATATGTCATCTGCATACATTAACTCGCATACATTTATACTTTTCATTTTCTAATTTCCAACTTGATATTTCCTCAATTTGGGCTTTACTTCCATTAGTATTATAAATAAATACGGGGAGAGGATATCTCCTTGTCTTACTCCGGCTGTGACGTTGAAATCTTCAGATATATTATTTCCAGTCCTAACATAGCATCTACTTAGGTTGTAGAAGCTTTGTATGGCTCTTATCAAATCTAGGTTAACTTTGTTCTTCTTCGATATTCTCCATAATTCTTGCCATGGGACTCTATCAAACGCTTTCTCTAGGTCTATAAAGCACAAATATAGCTCTCTATCATATGCCGTTGTCTTTTCAATCACTTGTCTCAACGTGAATATATGATCCTGAACACTTCTTCCTGGTCTAAACCCACTTAGTGTTTCTTCCAGTGTGTTTTCTATTTCTTCTCTCAATCTCATTTCCAATATTCTTGAATATAGTTTACCTGGTACACTGAGGAGCGAGATGCCTCTGTGATTCTCTCTCTATTATCTGCCTTCTTAAAAATCAGTATAATAATAGCAATTTCCCAGTCCTTTACAACCTTCTTTCTTTCCCATGATCTTCAGTAGTATTTCTTCTGCTCTCTTCCCCGTATATTTAATCATTTCCAGTGCTATTCCATCTTGTCCTGCTGCTTTATCCAATTTCATTTTCTTTATAGCCTTCTGAAGTTCTTCCATTGTAGTTTCATTTTTGTGTCCATTCCTTGTAGAACTTCTAATTGATCTTGTATTTCTATGTTATTTCCAGATTGTTCATTGGTTTCTAGTAGTCTGCTGAAGTACTTCCTCCATCTTTCCATTATTTTCTTTGGTTCAGTCAGCAGGTTCTTTTCTTCATCGTAAATATATTTTAGAGAGTAGTCTTTTTGTTTTCTCATACTCTTCAGAACTTTGTAAAAGAGCTTTTGATTTTCTCTATGATCTTCTTCTATCTTTTCTCCAAATTTTTCCCACATTTCTTTCTTTGCCGCTTGGACTGCTTTCTTTACTTTATCTCTTTCTTTCCTGTACTCCTCAAATGCTTCTAATGTACCTAAATCTAGGTATTCCTTCCAAACCTTCTTTTTTCCTTTCACTATTATTCCGATTTCTGGGGTCCACCAATGTGTTACTTTCTTTCCCTTTCTCGTTGTAAATGTGCCACAGATATTCGCTGCTACCTCTAATAAGGTATTTTTCCATTTTGTCCAGATCTTTTTGAGATCTGGCTCTTGGGGTGAGCTCTCTTCAACCTCCTTCTCCTCTTTGAACTTCTCTTCCATCCTTTCCGTGAATTTTCTTTGGTTTTCTTTCTCTCTTAATTTACACACTTTGATCCTTTCCTCCCCTCAGTCTTTCCTGTTTTCTCTTTGTTGTTCTCTTTATTGTCTGCATATTGTTTTTTGTAGTCACAACTTTTTCTGCAATTACAAGTTTATGGTCACTGTTCAGTTCTGGACCTCTTTTCACTCTTGCATCTCTAATATATTTTCTAATTTCTCTTTTAACAATTATGTAGTCTATGATATACTTTTCTTTCTTCTTTTCTTCTTCTGGTTCCTCTCTGGTGAATTTGTGGATATCTTTGTATATGAACATAGTATTTACTATAACTAAATCATTCATTACACATAGGTCCAACAATCTTTTCCTGCTGTCGTTTAGGGTTCTTCCCCTTCTCTTCCTATCACTCCATCCCATTCCTCTATATTGTTTCCAACTCTTGCATTCATATCTCCTAAGATAATGACTTCCAGTCTACTGCCTCAATGGTTCTTTGTAATTGTTCATAAAACTGGGTTATGTTCCGCTGTATCATCATTTGGAGCTTACAATATCATCACTGTCCAGTTTTCTTCCCCCTCATCTATATCTACCGTCATAATTCTTTCACTAGTGAATTTCCATCCCTTAAGGTTTCCTTCATTATCTCTATGTAATATCAACGCTACGCCTCCTTTTGCTCTTTCAGTTCTAGACACCCCACTGTATATCATTAAATAATGGTCATTCATTATTTCAACTCCATTTCCTTTCTTCTTTGCTTCTGTTAGGGCCAGGTATTTCACATTTGTCTTTTTTATTTCCTTTACCAATTCTCATTCCTTTCCAATTAGACCTCTTATGTTCCATGTTCTATTAATCGTTTTCCCATGTCCTCGCCAATTCGGTTTCCTTTTTGTCAGTCCGGCATGCTCTTTAATTTTGCTTTTAATCTTTTTAAATTTTGAGTGTGCTGGGGATTGGCCAACAGCCCTCTATCATGGTAGAGGGGCTGCCTCCTATCTGCTCCATGCAGCAGATAGCTTAGATTTTCAGCTATTTCTTGTCATTTGTCTTGTCATTTGTTGTCTCTTTCTTGTCATTTGTTGTCTCTTTCTTGGAAGCCACTTGTCTTTCCACTGCCCCCCAAATATTGTCCGCTCACCGACCCAGTTTTCCGCTGGGATTGGTTACCCAACCTTCCACTGGGTTGCTCAGTTTAACAGGGGCACCACTTGTAGGTAAGATTTGGAGTATTGGGATGAAAGAGGCTAAGAGAACTCTCTTGCTGAGTTGTTGTATTCGCTTCTCATCCCCTTTTTCACCAGAATCTCCTGCTGACAGTAGAGATTCCCCCAGGTTTTCTCCTGGGTCCCAATGGAATTATGCAACATCAAAATAAAAAATAAGGTGCTCCCTTTATGACAACACAAGCTACAATAAATATGTTCAAGAAGAAAGAAAGCAAAATAGATTCATCCAGAAGAAGTGTATTCCAAGTGTATTTCAATAAGTTATCAAAATAAGTTACAATACATCATGAACTGAATTAGAATTAATGAACGTTTTCAATGCATTCTAACCTTAAATATCAATTTGATATTCTTATTTGAGACATTTTTTCAACTTTCTATGTAGCCATGCCAAGAATATCAATNTTTCTATTTAGCCATGCCAAGAATATCAATATGCACAATAAATGTCAACATGGAGTGTCCTTAGAAACATCTAGCATTGTCAATAGTCAGGTGAAAATTGCGACAGACAGTGACTCAAACCCGGGACCTCCTGCTTTGGCCACAGGTGTGCACTTCACTGAACCACACACCTCGACTCCTCAAGTCCACATCTCACCTGTTCTGGTGAAACTTGGTAACATCCCCATTCGGGGGATAAGTGACCCCACATGGCTGCCATGCTGAGAGAACTTAAACCTGGTTTACACATACCTGTGTGTTAGGATGCCATTTTTAAGTCACAAATCAGATGTGAAGGTGACTTAAAAATATAAACATCTAGTTTCTGTCATTAAATATAACCAATATCGTGGAAAGGAATCAGTCTTCTTTCAAAACAGGGCTTGGAAGTAAATATCGAGTAGCAGTATGGCAGAAGGCAATTTTAGATACGGAACGTGGCTTACCTTTTGCAGAAGCCATATTGCGTCATGAGATTTTGCTTTTGGGATGAAGAGCTGGAAGAAAAGCTACGACTTAATCCAAAGCGCCGGGCTGCAGCAGTACCTCGTGGAGATTTACCTTTCACAATACCACCTCTACGGACACTTGCCAATGAGTTTCTCACACCAGGATTCTACAACATTGAAATACATAAATAATAAAATCATTGTCAAAAATGTAGTTAAAACTACATGTCACCATGAAGGACAAAAAGTTAACTTATTCTCTGGTGGGAAGAACGATCCCATCAGTCCCGATCAAAGAGACAATAGGGAGACCATTAGTACCTGAGCCAGGATGAGGCAACAGAGATAATGAATTCAACTATTCCAAAGTCTGAGTATAGATAAAAATATTATTATTATGAATAATAATAAATAATAAAAACCAAGCATAAAAACAACTTTGTATTTTAATAAATTATTATAAAACAACATGATAAATTATATGACACACAACTTTCTCACAGAAAAAAAATTGAAGTATATAAAAAAATATATCTATCAACTGAAAGAGTACATTCACTTCAAAATATTGAAAGAATGTAGATTTATTATCTCAAAATAGAATATATATGAAATTAGATGTAAAATGATCAAGGCCATCAAAACAATATTTTATTTAAATAAAAAGTTAAGAAAAACCCACACCATTTGTGTTTATATTCTAATTCCTTTCAAAAGATGTTTGCATTTTTTATTCAACAAAGGTTGACTACACTTAAGACAATTCAATTAATATAAATGAATACCATCATACCTTTTTATCAGGTACAGATGAACATTTAGTGTCAGGAGAGCTTAAGATGATTATTCCTTCATCCTCTTCCTCATCCTTCCGTAATTCCCACAGAAAATCTTCCGAAGGAGCAAGTTCTTTAGATGGCTGTCTAATACTTTCATCAACGACATCACTAAAACTTCCAGCTGATGCATTATTTTGAAATGAACAGAGGGAAGAATTTGGAAGAGAGCCAAAAGCAGAATCTTTGTCAGAATTAAATACATCCTTATCTTCACATCCAAATGATTTCTGTTCTTTTGAAGCCCCAGTGTTTAGCGGAGATTGAGACAATTCTCTACCTATAGGATCTTTTATTGAATGTTCTTCTGCAAATCCCAATTCTTGAGACTTGAAAATGTAATCACTTGATGTATTTGCTTCTGGACAATTGCTTCTTTCATCATCTCTCATATGATTTGATTCCTTTTCCGGTATTGTTACAGATATATTAAAGAAACTTTTGACATTTCCTGCTGATGAGTTTCCCTTTGATGAGACTTGTTTACGGAAAGGGTTTTTAAATGTTTTATTAGCAGTCGGAGAAGTTGATAATTTTGAAAGGGACAGTGATTTGCATGAGACAAACTGACTCCAATCAAAAGCTGATGAAGCGGATTCATTGATATTTGATGAAAAAGTATTCTCTTCTTTCAAAACTGAAGAAACGTCTATGCTGTCTATTACATCATCATCTAGTCTCTCTTTCAGTAATTTGTCCCTCATGATTTCTGGAGTTTCTAATACTGATCCACTGTCAACACCATTTACTGTTTTTTCAACATCTCGAGAACTTTTTAATTTTTGAAGAGACTTGTGTGAAGCAAATTGACTCGAGTTAAAAGAAGTTGACGCTGTCTCATTCATCTCCTGAAGATCTGACCTCTCTTCTACCTCAGAAATCATATCTGCACTACTTACTGGACCTTCATCTTGCAAAGATTTCGGAACTTTGCCAGAAGTTTCTTCCTGGATATCAGCAATTGTTTCTAGTATAGACTTCCGTGGTAAATTCCTTTTTTTGTTAATATTTTCTTTGTTGCTGGAATATCCAGCAATCAAAATGTCATCTTCTACCTTATTGCTAGTGTCCATAACACTAGTGGCCGACACTTCTTGAAGCACATCCTTATTTCCAGAACAACTCTTAGTTTTATGGTCCGTATCCTTGCAGATCCTGAAGTACCTAACACACAACCATAGCAGTAACTGATAAAGAAAAATACAATTATGGAGTATTTTAATAACAAGTAAAAATTCATAAAATCTTAACAAGACATAAAAGACAATTATGTCTGTCCAATGGGCATGTGCATTTTAACAATCTCTACAGAATTAACCATAATTTTCTATTAAACAACGAATTAAAACCAAACGATAAATGTAGGAGATTACAGACAGAATTAATGACGTTCAGAAGTTTATAGAATCTTAGTTAGAATACACAAGAACTATTTCATTCATTGGGGAGAATAAAAATGTCTGGATCTGATTTGGTATTGAATTTCTCATGTATTACAATGCAAATACAACTTGTATACATACAATCAAATTACGATGAAATATCTTGCGTTTCATTGAAGCAATAAAATATAACTACACGCTTTCATAATGAGATCCTTTTTTAATCAGAGTGCTAAATTAAATCAAACGTTCTCTAATTTGATGTCAACTCATTTTATCAAGTCATTATAATATGACAATTTTCCCTTTAATACAATAAGAAATACTTAGCTCTGGTGGGATAAATATTACCATTCATTTTACTTTTAAAATAACGTGAGCAGTGCTAACACACTTAATAATATACATTAATATTTATTCATATATTATATTTATAAATATTTTTATTTGTTTAAAAAATTTGACTCACCTGCTAACAACAATTTTCTTCGAGTCTATCTTAGTTGGACTATATCCATCAAACTTGCGTAATGCACTGAAGAAAGTGGGGTGGGTAATAACTCCTACTGGTCCAATGTCTCTCACTTGAGACACTTTTTGTTTGACAAAAGGGTTAACAGATTTTCTATCACTGAGCACAGGAGAGGGAGGATCTTTCGGAATGTCCACCAGCAAAGAATTACTCTGAGTGACTCTCTCTCGGTCACTGACAACTTCTTCAACAGGAATACTGTTTGAAGGGCAATGTTTCTTCTTTCCTGGTGGCAGTTGATCATCCCCATACATTGACACCAGCTCTACAGGAGATGGTAAGACTATCTCTGTGAATAAACAAAATTTTGGTTAAAAATTGAAACAAAAAAAGTAGGCAAAGTTTCAATTAATATCTAAAAGAACGACAAATAACATTGTAAGATGGGGGTTGGTAATCTACAACCTTAATGTCACATGAAGAAATGCCTAAACTGTTTTAGTAATGACGTACAGAATAAAACTAACAAAAAAAATAGATTTGTGATTAACAGGCATATTTTATAAAAACATCGATACAAGAACTGCTAATTTTAAGCATGTGTCCACCTATGGCAGATTAACACCATGCAGGAGGACACATACTTATAATTACCAGTTCTTATTCTGCAGGCTGAACAGGTTGGGTCTTTTACTTTATTACATTGTTTAACTTTGTCCTTTTTCTGCTGTGCAGAACTGCTAACAGTTTGAGCACGTACTTATGAGGGTTTACACAGAACACTATGAGCCAGTCATAAGACTTTAGAAACATCATTCCATATTTTTTACACATTGCACTTAAATGCTGAAAAGTTTATAATATATAAATATAAAAATGCTTTTTTATTTATATATTTTGTATTTATGTAAATTATTTGAAATGTTACAAAACAAACAAAATAAATTTTAATATTATTATAAAATAAAGACAATAAATAATTTATACTTTTCTATTGCTATAATAAGTGACAGGAAATAATGCAGAACATTACCATCAGATTCAATTGGCCGTTTAGCAGTTTTCATTGGAATCATATCGAAAATGGCTGTTTTATGGCTTTCATTACAGAGTTGGTCCTCTTCAGATTTGGGCTTAAAACTAGCGAAGTTTTGAGACCAAATACTGGGTTGTTTAGAAGATACTGAAGGTGACCAATCCCTTCTTTGTAGAGATTGAATACCCTGCAGAATAAAACAAGAAATGTAAGCAAGAAAAAAATAATAATAAGTCAAGAAAAGCTAGGACATACTGTATCCAAATTTAAACTTACATCATACAGTACATTTCTAACCATTAAATATGAATACAAAAAAGAGAAAATATTGAAACAGATTGGTTGCACTCCTTGTTTAATTTTTATGTCAGAATAAAAAAAATTAAAATGGGAAAATAGATAATGGAAAGTGGGCTACAAAACTCTTGTAAGGATACTTCATTGAAGTCACTCCACTATAGATTTCCAACACATTTTTCAATAATTACAAAAGAGATATTGGTAGAGAAGTAATAACTGAAAATTTATGATAAAAATAATTCAATTAAAATGAGAGATAAAAATTAAAAGGAAAAAGAAATCATTATTGCATACACAATAAAAACTCAATTTAATATTTTATTCTACCTTCAAGTACTTTATACTTTTGTAAGTTAGTTTTATACTTTATACTTTTGAAAGTTTTTTAAACTTTATTTGGCTGTGTTAAGGCAACTAACAGAGGACATTACAATTTATTAGATCAGGGGTCTTCAGCGACCAGCGAAAAAGGTTGACCCACGAAGGGTTTTTGTCAGGCCTGACTGGACATTATGATGAGCACTTAAATCTATTCTGGCCATAGCGATATCAATGTTTGACCTAAAGTGGACATATATATCCACATATTATAGGTCAAAAGTAACTTCACTCATTTCTCATAAATTCATGCAAGTCAAAGAAAGATACGTTAAAAATAATAGGCAAACAATGTCGATGTTCTAGTTTTTTTAATATAAATAAATATATTTTATTTTTAAATGTTTATTTAATATATATTAAGATAACTATTTTGTTAGTTCACATAAAAATTGTGATAGTCAGGTAAGCCTATCTAATAATGTTGTAAAAGCATACCTATTAATATAATAAATTTTACTATTGTTGTATTCTTTACCAAATAGTTAACCTTGTAATAATGAGAGACCCTTTTTTAGTTGAAATGTACAATTCAGTCATCTTGAAATTCAGATTTCGTCATGTTCTTTTATGAGCTTTTTTGTACTATTTTCTTATCTCGCACTGCATTTTAAAGAAAATGTAGTGTTATAATTGCAACATTGGTTTTATTTATAGAGCAGTTATATTTTTTTACTTCATGACACACACAAAAGCATTTACTCAACCCCCTCTTCCAAATAAGATTGTTCTTTTCTCTTCTCTCTCCAAATTATCTCCAGAATTTAACTTGTGAGCAATTGCTTAATTTTCCATTGTTTACAAAACAGAACACTAAATATGAACAATAATTTAATACATTAAAAGTGAGAAACTTAGATACGATTGATTTCTTCCATTTAGTCAATTCTTGCATTTTACAAATGTACAGTTTTATACATAGAAGTATTTGTTTAAACAATCAGTGAAAAAAAAATTATTTTACATTTAAGGAGTTGTTATCTCAGAGTATTAAAAAAGTCAAATCGCAGTTAAATTGGCCGAATTCGCCTATCACTTTGCACTAAATGCAGAATTTCATGGTTTCGTGTTATATTCTCCGATTTCACATTTATTAGCATGGTATTTCTTAGATCAGTAGGTTAGCATGATGTGATCTACCTGGGTTTCAACTCAACCTGATGTGATTTAAAAATTTCAAGCGATTTGCGGTCACAAAATTATGGGATCTCTAGTAAATAAATTTATGTGGCGAAGATTTTTCATTTTAGCATTCGAAGTTAAAAAGTTGGAAGACCTCTGTCTCAGAAGAATCCAGGACTATTCAACATTCATGTGCATTTTCTTACTGACCTAAACACAGAATGATTTGTCTGACTTCAGCTGCCAACAGACTTATTTTTATAAGTTTACGACACACCAATCAATTTAATACTTTGGAAGGGTGTTTACACAATCAATTCAATTCCTATTTTAATCCGATAGAGAAATTGAGGTGACCAGAAACTAGAAAAATTTCAATTACCAATATACTTTTGAAAGATTTTACACGAAAGTAAAAATTTACTTGAAATTTATTTTCTATGAATTGTCATATCTAAAAAGTTGACATACAGCATTGAATAAAAATAACATTCAAAGTTATTTCTCTTCAGAAATAAAATTTTTAATTAGAAAAGCTCCAGCATCCTCTAGTTCAAATAAAAGTAAGATGAGTATGCGAAGAGAAACAAAACATTAAGCTGAAAAAAAATGCCATTACAATGAAAATAAAAAATCCAATTTGATAAGTTTGAATTCTTTCAATGAATTAATTTGTATTTAAAATGTGAATTTTACTGATACAAGAAAAGAAATATATAGCTTTTAACTTTATATAAAGATATCAACAATTATAAAAAACAAATTAGATTTACAAAACATGTACTGTAGCTTTCTGGTTGTGTTTATGTGTTTGTGGGTAGCATGTCTTTAAGCAAGGAGATGACTGAAGAGTAATACACACATAATTGAGCAAATACACAATAAAAGTATTGCCAAATTATGTTTCTTTTTATCAGATGAAGCTTTTTAAATGTAGCTTCTAACACCAAGGTAAAACTTTAAATACTAAATACAACTATTGATTCTGTCAGTAAATAATAAAACCTCATTGAAAACTTTGCATAAGAGGTTGAAAGTGCAAGAATAGCAGATTCCAATGCAGTAATTGGACTTAAGATGCATACAAGACAATCGGGTCTAAAAAGAATCAGAAATGTTGGTTTGGGACTCAGTGTCCCAATCTCACGAGAGTTAGGAAATATTAAAAAATGTAATTATATTTGAATAAATGGTTTATAGTGTATGTTATAGTGTATTAACAATCATATGTACATTTCTTACAATGTATTACATATGGGTAACATGATTTTGGCAATGAATTACTTAATTACTTACTACTAAGAAAAGAAATGTAAGAGTAAATATACCTTCTGTGGACAATCTGGATTGAAAGAGTCCATTCTTTGAAGTGAGAATGGATCAAGATTACCCAACGCAAGGTCAAGAGCCACTGAAGGTGGAAATTTCTCATCCACAATTTGTTTAATTTCCTCACCCTCTGGAGGTTCTGTCAAAGGAACAACTGTCCGTGAATGAGGATCAAACACTGGTTGGTACCGAAATGTTGCATCAGCTTGCAGAAATGCATCTCTATATTCATCACTGACACTTAGTGTCATATTGAGGCATGACGGTAATCTCTTAAGTGCCTACAAACAAAATCAATCATTATTCCACAATTTGCTTGCTTCAATTACCAACTGACAATCTCCATTTAAAAGGAAAGAGTACTCTAGAAGATATTTACAAGGGATGTTGGTCTAGCAAGAAAATCTATAACAAAACATTAGCTGAACATCAGCTAGGAAAATTTACTTTAACTGTAAAAATTCAACACTACAAACCTACACCTTAAATTACACAATATCATTCAATTTATTTCTTTATTGCATTAAACGAGTAAAATTCTTGCGTAAAACAATACAAAAAGTGGGAGACATGTAATTCATGGTGGTGCTCTATGACACGTCAGATCATAAAGGCAAATACAAAACAAAAACACAACAAAACAAAACAATCTTATAAAAACATTCTTTCCTATCCTTTTAAACTTAGATATTGGTCCTAATCAATAAAAATGTACTACAGAAGATTTCAAAAACTTGGTTCACACCGTTCAGTCAGGANTTATAAAAACATTCTTTCCTATCCTTTTAAACTTAGATATTGGTCCTAATCAATAAAAATGTACTACAGAAGATTTCAAAAATTTGGTTCACACCGTTCAGTCAGGAACATTTTTTTGAGAGATCATAGGTGTCCCCATCTATGAACCACACTTTACTGGAAAAGGATTTACTTCAAAAATTTTAATCTCGGTTGTCTAATAAATCCAACAGAAAAAAAATTTGCTTGAGAGAAGAGTTTTAGTGAAGATGTGAAACATGTTTTAATTTATAGTATACTGATGACTTAATTTAGTTATATAACCTTATTCTTAATCAATTAATAACAGAAAAGCAGTTCAATAATTCCTCCCAAAGTATAACACAGAAGATAGATTCATACTGTTCCGATTCCCTCCTACTGACATTTAGATTTATAAAATTAGTTATAAACTTGGCTTGTACATAAACCATATCATTATTGGAATGAAAATAAAATAATCAAGTAATAAAAAGAATAGTAGATGAAGTTCATGGATACTGAAATTGAGACCACAAAAGCTCATTGGATTATTGATTATATGACAAAAAATATTAAAATTGATTAAAATTAGGGCGATATTTGAAATGAGGTACATCATTCAGGACCTTACAAGGTTGAAATAAAGAGTTATGTCTCGGTTGGGGTTTCCCTCACCTACTCCAGACAAAAGTCTGGTTCAGTACCAAAGTTCCCTGGCAACCTACCATCTCTCCTTCCCAAGTCTAACGTTTAGGTGGAAGAGCAGGCCTCATGGCCTGAACCTTGCCCAAAAGGCATAAAATAAATAAATTGTCATGAAAAAAAAGGCAAAGGCATATAGAACATACACATACATAAATGCTTTTAACAATCATTTGTTCTCTTACTCGATGAATTTCTGGATCTCTTGTTTTGCTGATAAACTTTAAAGCTTTGGCCAAACCAATTCCAGGAAGAGATGAAAGATAATCACACCCAGAGAGAATGCACATGTAACGGAAACTATCAAAATTGAAATTCTCTGCTCGTACTTTCATACTCAAGTGAAGACGATCCCGGTCCACCAACAATCCTCCACCTTGCATGTCAAGCTTAAAAATAACCTGCAAGAATAATAGGTTTTATTTTATTCTTATAAAATTTAATGTATACCAATAGCATACCTAAAACTAGTGTGGGGAATTTGGTGCTAAATTTTTGCCTCGTGAAAAAGTTATCTCAGTTCTAAACTCGTATTTTGCACAAATGGAAATTAAGAAAAGAAATTGCGTGCTTGAAAAGAATGAAGGGGTTTTGTTGAGAAATATACATTTGTTTGGGTAAAAATGTTATTTATTTCTCACTCAACTTAAAATAGGATCAATCTGGAATCCTTTTAGTAAGTACAAAGAGTTTGAGACTAATTTAAATGGGGTGCTGATTTGAACTTGGTCACTTCCATTAAGCTAGGGACATAAAAGTTTTTCCTTTTTCAGGTTTCTTCCATGAAAACCACATATTTTCATAAAAAATTACATTGTTTTCATAAAATAAACCAACATCCAAAAAAGACTAGCCTTTGTTGATTTACGCATTTGTCTTTCCTTGAACTTCGTGGTAGCAATGTTGATGTTCAAAATCAGCCCCTTAAGCAACATACTGGACATAACATCAGAAAAAGTTTTAAAAATTTGACGTAATAAGAACAAATGAAAAAAAAACATGCTTTTTATCAAACTTATCAATTTATTTGCATATTTATTTTTCAATACATGTGAAAAAGAATAAGAAATTTAGAATTTCATTATTGTTTTTACCTTTGAACAACCAAATAATATCAAATCGGAATCTTCAGTAACAACAACTTGAGCTATGTTTTGAAGACTAAGATAGGCTAATTGAGCATCTGCCTCATAAGGAGCTACAATACAATCAACATTATTCTTTCTACACTCTTGAATCAACGCTAAAGCCATACTATGAGTAACATCAACACAGCGGCGAAAGAAATTGCGGGCTTCATCATTTCGACCAGCATTCATCAAGTCAATAGCTGTTTTACGGTTTGTTTCTCGAGATCTGCAAAGTATATAACAGACAAATTATAATAAATAACTTGTGATTCAAAGGCAAAACAAGTTTGTTCCATTTTCTGCTCAAGTTGTTAATTTTTCATATAATGGAAGTCAGAGAATGACTATTTGGTAATGTCATCATAATTCATTTCGAATTGAGTCAAAACTGTTGACAGTGCTGAATGATTGTATGCAATGAAGAATGTTGTACTCATGAATTAAATACAATTTCACATTCAATAAATAATAAGAGGAATGAAAACAGAACTAACAACAAATATGTGCTACTCCTGTACGTGGGCAATGAAAAATTTCAACCAAATTCATTATCTGCAATAATCAATGGGTCACAATCAAATCACATTTCAAAGAATGATTCATTATATCTTATCATGATAGTCATCAAAAACACATCAGAACCAGATAGCTATAATGAAACCCTTACAAAGAACTTCAACAAAGTTTCAAAGCAAAAAATACATACAAAGTCACTATAAGAAAATTGAATAACTAATTAATAAATTTATGTAAATTCAAAAACTGGCAGTTTTGCAGTCACAACTGGAGAGGAAATTTTAAATGCTATTGAATTTTGCATATATTAAGGTAGCTTATCAATACTATACAAATAAAGGTATCCTACTTAAACAATTTTTTTTAATAGGATACTACACAAACAAAATAAACTTTATCTATTCTGAATTTGATTTACACTCCCAGTTTCTGAAGTTGATTACATTTTATTATTAAAAACAAAAAAGTCGTGGAGCACAAAAATTGAACACAAGCAAACAATACTTTCAGGACTAAGATTTGTCCTAACATCACAAAATAGCTACAAGTATTTTTAATCAACACTTTAATGAAGTTTAAAATAAAATAAAAGGTGAGACATTTCTCAGAACATAAAAAATATAATTAAAAATTCTCTGGCATACACACATTGAGACGATGCATAAAATGTTTATCACAACAAAATGTCCATTAAAAATTTGTAAAAACATGAATTCTACACAAAAGAAAAATAACCTTGCAACAAATAATAGATCAAGAATAATAAGTTCTAAAAGAGACTTCACAAAACATAGGTATGAAAACCAAAGGAGAAAAGTGTCACATAGAAGAATTAGGACAGTGCTTCAGCAAGAATGATATACCAGAAGAACTTAAAACTTCAAGGCCACAGACACCAGAATTATTAGTGCAGAGAATGAATCCGGAAAACTAATAAACATGATTCTTTTCTTGACAAAAATATATAACTTTAATGAGAACATAGTTAGAAAAAGACAAGAAAAGTTGGTAGAAAAAAGAATATTTAAGAGGATAACATTTCAGAACTCACTTAAATGCAATTACTGAATCAATTAACACAGATAATGTAATAAATATTCAGTAGCTTTCACCAAGCTCATTATCAAAGAAATGGTTAACAAAAGTGGAACAAAACATCATTATCAGAACATAAAAGGAGTAATGTAAAATGACTTTGTTTAATAAAGTTACACATAAGTTTTATTAGTCACAGCACAAAAAATAAAATAATTGAATTCACAAAATTCCTATGTTACTCACTCACGACGCTTCTTCTCAGTACCTGCTTTGGCAGGTAAGTGTCTTCCATCAAAAACCAAAATTGGTTTGATATTATGAGAAAGAAGCAGGTTGACGTACTTCATGCAGTAAAAGACATACCTAATAAAGAAGAGTACATTAAATAATAAACAAAAAAATATCATTAAATGCATTAAATCCTCAGCTGCAGCTTACGCATCACATTTTTCTCCCCTTGCCAACTTATCTGCACAAGTGTATGCTCCTTTGTGCAACCAACAGTATGCATCAACAGCAATACATTGTCCTTTAAATTCGGAAACATGAATTCTAGTTGAAGACTTATCCAAAAACGGAAGTAATCCTTGGATTCCCATTTTCACTATGTATATATTACAAAAATCTATTCAACACAAAATAAATTAAAACGTCTAAAAATACCACTTTGTTGTGGCTTACAACAAAAACTTATACAAGAAACAGGAACTTTCGAGCTCATTAAACACACACAAAAAATCATAAAACTCGTTCGCTATCGCACTTAATACTGCTTGCTCCTAGTGTAGGCATTCGCTTCTTTCCGAACAAAAATACGTATTTTTCACTGTATCATTCCAACACATTCTAGTGCAGCTCTAATGTTTAACCAGTGACCCATGGGCTGCCCATGAGATTTTGGGATCAGTCAGAAGAATTAGGAAGAATCCTCAAGGCGCCCTCATAGCTCATAGCCAATACCAGCAGCTGCCCCAGTTCCAGCTACGCGCGCTTCTCATCAGCAAAGATGAGAAAAGCGTAAAGAAAAGTGACAATGACAAATGACGACGGCGACGACGGAGGGCCGGTAGACAATTTCCCGCATATCCCGAAATTACGTCTGCTGTCAAACCACGATGAAGTAACCAGTGTCATATAAAGGGGTGAAGGCTTAAAATTTTACTGAGTGAAAAATTAAAATTTTATTATAAACAAATTAATGATTCGATAAATAGGTATGTATTCTTAGCACAGTTAGAATATATTTTTACAGAATCGTAAGTCGTCTTAAACGTACACCATTTTGCACAAAACTTTCTAAAACTTACCATATCTCCTCAATCTAGCACCCTCCCTTTATAATGAAAGTTTAGATGCCAATACAATTTCTTCCAAATAACAATCCCTCCCATGAACCGATTACCCCAATCTCTCGTATGATCGTAAATAAGAGATGTGACGAGCAAATAAGGAACGGTCTGTGGGAGTGAAGAATACTTCGAGTTTTTCCGATCCGTCAGTAAAGATGATTATGAACCGCGTTAATCTTAAAACTTAATACTTCAAGTTGGAAAAATTTATGCTGAACTCAACGTTTAAATTTACGTCGTTAAGCTACATCGTATTGAAAATAATCACTTCGCCAATTCTCATTCTCACTGCACATCTCCCCGTGATACAATATTCTCCTCTTGATTATTCTTCATTAGTTTTAGCCCCTGTATCCCAAGTTGCATAATCGTGTTGCGTAAAAGGCAGACACAGTTCTGTATCTACCTTGTATGCATATCGTTTGTTTCGCGAGGCGTACAGTGGATACTGATTCCAATACCAATTCGAACGTTCTTGGGTTTGACTTTGCTGAATTTTGCTCAGGCAATTTTATACTTTTCTTGCCTTTAGTTTTTTAATAGTTAATCAATGAAAATATTTTCTCGATCATGCACATTCCGGCTTAGCGTACATCCTGTTAATATGATCACGGGTAATAAAACTATGCTTTATAGGCGTGTATGGACCTCCCCGACTTTGCTCACCCACTACTTTTGAATAATAGCTAGTTTTTGCAACAAAATATTAAAAAACAAACATTGTTAATTCGCATGGCCGTCGGCATTTACTTAGAATCAGGCAGAATTAGCGTGTAATTTGAATTCTATCACGGTACCAACACAACATGAAGCTCAAATACTCCCGCCAGTACGACAGGTGCAATTCTCGAGAGGTAAATGCTTGATTACGCCATAACCATAACTAAGTTTTTTTAAAACTGTATTCGACTAACATTTTATATACCCGGTTAAAAAGTAATTGAGGTAATTACAATCTATATGTATATAAAAGTTGTTTGTTGTCTTGTACATAAATGTGGTTTTGTCCTGATTTGGTTGATATTATGCATACTGGATTACAAATCTATCGTTAACTATTTTTATAAAAAGACTGTACGAGGCAGTTGTTCCATTATTGTCCCCCTTCTCCGCGCGATCTAGTGGTTTCCAGGGAGCAAAGTGGCCACGCAAGTGAATGTAGAGATGCGAATGATTGAGAAAACTTCCGCGCCCGAATATTTAGTCAAAGTAGAACAAACACGAAAAAAAATCAGAACAAAGGTTTCTCTTTTGCAATTTGTTGAACATACCAAGAGTAATAAAACTTGACAGTTCCCCATCGATCCGAGTTTCACAACATGGAAATATTTGACGGAAAAGTCTAAAATTTAAAGTTTAGGTTCTAACAGTTGCATCACCATTATAAACATTAATATTTAAAACATTTAGTAAATATTTTAAAACAGGTCTTTCTGCCGAGTTTGAAAAAACGGATAAGGTGTCACACAGACATGAAACAACAAGACTCCCCTGCAAATATCATCACCTAATGATTTTCTGAGCTGAGAAATATCAGTAAAATGATCTGCGGAACCGCTTTTTTCTTGCAGGCCTTAGGAACCAAAATTTGCCATCGTCTTTTGTGTAGTGCAGTGAAACCATTACGTCTGTGTCTTCTGCAACCACTTCCCCTCCCTTTTCTCAAATAGCGGACTGCAGTAACAGAAGATCGACATCTCAACTAGCTTGCCTACATTCAAAACCACTGTGTGAAGAAGCATCAATGCTTTAATTAGTTTTCGCTTGTTTTGAGTATTGAGAATGAGATCATATTGTTCAGAGTGAATGAATTATCTTAAACAAATTTCAGTCGCCAGAGATCTTGCTGTTCCTCTTCGTTTTTACTCGAATGATTTTGTTGTCACATTTTCATACCGATCAAAGACAATGATCGTCCTGTCACTATAATAGTTCTTTCCGTACATGAGGTTCTAATCAAGAACGTCACGGTAATTGAAAGTGCCTCATACTACTTTATATAGTGAAAACACTCCATCTACAAAATATATGGGATCCACTTGAAAAGGATTTTCTGATACAGGAGTCGTCATATTACCAAAAACATCATCAGTCATCAAATCTGATTTTACTGACCTAATTTGCTGTTATCAGATAGTATCAAATCTTTCAGTCCATACTTGTGTCGCTTAAATGTTTGTTAAGTTAGTAAATGTTAGTAAAGCCATACTTTGATATGTTCTGAGGTAATGGTGACCCGGGTAACCCTCCATCGGATACAAGTTATTTTTTGGGCGTCATGCACATGATATTCTCCCTACAGTGAAATGTATCAAGGCTATCAAGGACACGAACCTGAATGTCGACGTTGTCACTGATGAACTGGATAAAATCTGTTTCGTCGATTTTTTTAATGTTTGGGAAACTGCAGCGTTTTCATATTTAATACATTCATGATACGATACACCAAATTTTAATTTGTTCGTTAACATGCATAGCTCCCAACTTTTGAATCTACGGAGCAATTATACCGATAGGGCCAGTAGAGTGGGTGGGAGACCAGAGCGCGGTCTTATTAGGTACGTAAGACTCTTTTTTTCTTCTTTTGCGTGGGTCTTACGTTTGGGTGTTTACAAAGGTAAATAAGGAATTCCAATAACATTGGTGATAGAAGTTCCGGACCACCTGATGAAATCCCTGCAATAGATAGAAACTACTCTGGGTCATAAAACTTGGAAAACACATCTTTCCATATTGCTGCTGCATATTTAAGAACATAAGAGACAAAAAAAAAGTTTAATTTTGGATTCTGTATAAAATTTCGAGAAAAATGACACCAAACAACATCTATTTGCAAGCATTCAATATTGATGTTGACAACACCAGTGTAATAATCTCCGTACAAAATAGGACAGCGATTGCTAGGAATTATTTTCTCAGAATTTTGTACAGAATCCAAAATTAAACTAATTTTTTGTCTTTTACTCGCACTGTAAAAAAATACTTTGCATTAAGAATTGTCTAGTAGGTGAATCATTCCGGTCTCTAAGAGAACGGATATTAGTGTGGCTGGAAGTGCGCATTGAATGTTCAAGACGTGACAAAGAAGAGGTGACAGCGTGAGGGATGTAGCCAATCAACTTCCGATATTTTACAACCTATAACTGACTATGAAAATAGTTCCCATCGAAGAAGAAAGATTGAGCGGATATGGGAACTTTACTATGCCTCAATAGTACTGAGAATTTCGAATTTCAGTGAATTCAATTATATAGACCTCTGCACGTCCCGGCTACACGATAGGGTGGTACCCATCAATTCGTAGGGACGGTTCCTGGTCCCACCTCGTCTGCGCTTATCCATCCATTTAAATCAATTCAAATGTGCACATTATATTAAAGCCAATATGTTTCTCTACAAGTTTTGTTTTAAGTAACATAGCGATTTAGACCACGGTTCACAAAATATAGGCCATTGAAGAAAAAACAAAAGCGTTGAAATCACATTTTTGAACCTAAAATGCTATTTTACCAAAAATCGGGAAGACTTGCCGAAACTACTTACTAGACGTAAATTAAAGAGAATTGACAAAGAAAGAAAATGAAACATAATTTAGAGCTGTAGCATAATTTATAATGGAGATGCAACTGTTAGAACCTAAACTTCAAATTTCAGACTTTTCCGTCAAATATTTTCATGTTGTGAAATTCAGATCGATGGGAACTTTCAGGATTTATTGCTTTTAGTATGTACAACAAATTGCAAAAGAGAAACCTTTGTTCCGAATTCTTTCCATGTTATCGCTTTTTTGTCCCTACTTTGCCTGAGAAGTCGATGGGATGTAAGTCGAAATACTAAACGCTAACTTTTCGACCATCGTGTTGTGGTTATATTTCGACGTCACGACAACTTAAATCCCTGGAGATGCGAATGTTCATGAATGTGATGGATGAATGATGAAGAGTGATTATGGTAGTGGAATGAATGTAAACCAGGAGAAATGGGAGCAGTCACTGTGGGGATTCAGTGGACCTGGGGTAGATTTTGTATTCGGAACCTCCTCTGCTCACATCTATTCCACCCACCAAATTAGAGGGGTGAACAAGCGTACGAAAATATTTCAAACCTTTAACATACACTGTACGTCGAACAGTCAGTAGTTCGTAAAATACACATTTAGATACTTTTTTGTAAAAATGAATGTCATGCTTTAATTATGTACAGCTTTTTTGTATCAACCAATCAATTAAACTCTTTAGTTTCAGATTTTGTCGATCTTAGAAAACTGATCTTATAACCCGAAGTGTTTCAGAAAAACTTTTGGAATTCTTCATCAAACACTTTTATACGGTTAATTGCCATTTAGTGGATGTCATATTTGTTCGTAGTGCATAGATACGAAGCGCGAAAGCACCTACAAACATGTGTCAATCATCTCCGTGGATATCTCGGGGACCTAACGCCTAGTGGTCTATAATCATTGGCAGGCTTAATGTTCATGAAGACTTATCAGGTTTATGAGAGCTGCCTTCGCAATCGCATGGCAGGAGAGTCTCATGGAGGAATCCTCATCTTCAAAGTATTAACCAAAGACTATTCCACGAACGGTTCTAATGACCTTGGCGTTAACGAGCCCTAAAGCCCCACAAAAAAACTATCCCAAGAATCCAACTCAAGTCCACTACTCTGATATCATGGATTCGCTTCTTAAGGAGTTGCTAAGTTACGAGATCCCAGTTGTGATTAAAGCTGACGATCTGGCTTTGGTCCTGGAAATACCGGAGGGAGGTAACTTTTCAAAGAGCATAGTTTTTCAGGGATAATGGATGAAGCGACTGACAGTGGTCTGTGAGATGGCCTTCTACTCCATCCCTAACCCTGTGAAGACTTAAAACGGTCTTCCCAGGCCCCATATCCTCTCCCGATAGGAACCCGCCAGCTTGGAAGCTTCTCTACATCCGCTAGTCGTCACACACCGGTCGTAACCGTAGAACTCTATAGAGATATATAGACCCTATATAGAGCCTCAACCGGATCCTATTCAACTGCCCACCAGCCATGGGCGGTTATGGGGTGGGAAGTCTGGTGTCCCATCTGCACGTCTGCCATTGACGAGATCTGCATTCCAACGTGAGCACAGCTTACTGCCGATGCAGAAATTATAGACTCGAGTTTATGCCACCGCATCTGTTTAATATGAACTTTCCTTAAGTATTGGCATTATTCTCATTCACAATACAATCCAATTTAAATGTTTAGAACGACCTTTTAAGTAGACTTAATTTCTATTAACGCTAAAGTTTCAACAACTGCTTCCTGTCATCATCAGATGATTGTAGAATTGACATTTTCTTAACATTTTTGAAAAGGAACCTTTAAAACCATGGCTATACAACATTCCTTATTATAATTTTGCAATTCAGCGATCTTTTAAAAAAGTTTACCATCAAAAGGGGAAAAATCATAATTGAATTTGCAAAATGTATTAGGAAGTGGTAAAGCATAAACTGAATTCAATACTTCTCAGCAAAATATTGTTATTGGCTTTGTGTTTTCTTTTGTGTGTGTTATGTTGAGTAAATGGTATATGTTCACTTACCAAATTTCCACCCACAAAAATTCGTATGAGCAACTTTCCTTTTGACAAAGCATTAAGGAGATAAGTTACACGTCGGCAGTTTGTTAGCTATGTCTCCCAAACTTTAATGTTCACTAAACATAAATGTATGAACATGTACTTTTAATTATCTTTATGAATATATTAATTTAACAATCAGTTACATATGAAATTTATTTGATGTGCAGAATACCTGCAGGAAATATAATCTATGTGTATCTATCTTAATCTATCCTATGAAATAATCAATTGTTAAATGAACCATAATTAAAACAAAAATATCAAACACTCACAAAAGATTTCAAAAGATATCACCACATAAAATAAATTATTCCCACCTACATATATTAATGTTCCTACTATTTCAAGAACAACAACTGAATCAGAAACAAAAATCAATAATTTTTATTTTATACACAGTTACACTATATTTAAATGCTAATTACAAAACATCAGCTCAGCATCCTTTTAATTTCTTCAAGAGGTGACACACATATCAAAGAAATACATACTACACAAATTAAAACAACAGTCTTTTGAACAGTGCAAAATCAATTAAATAACTTTTCACAAGAAATGGTTTGTGTTAGGAATATTCATTTGTTTCACCACTGGAGAAATTTGGAGCCTCCTCCTGAGCTTTAGATTGTGAAGGAGGGGGAACTGGTGGTATTATTCCTTTAGTCACAGAATAATACATCACTGAAGAGTCCTGTTCTCTGAAGGCAAGAGTAATTCTGAAATTATATTCAATAACAGCAGTTATTATTTACAGTACTCTCTCCATTTACTGCGATTATTATCATTGATCAACAATAATCCACCAAAGACAAGTAATGTCATAGCCAGTAATGTACAAATAAATTTTTCATTGTCTAAAAGATTGATTTGTATCTCACACTGCCTGAAAGAATGAATGTTTGGTTCAAGGAAGTAATAATATCTTACAAAAAGAAGTATATTAACAGTGAATAATTAATATTAATAGAAATTGCTGATCAGACTTAATTTAAAACAAAGTTTATATAAATCTTTGATTTTTCTCTCTCAAAAACAAGTATCAAAAACAAATGTCATTCCAGCACAAGTAAAGTTCACACAATACAGCAAATTATGTCAACAGATGGAATATTTTATCATTCACTATAACGTTTCCAGAAAACATGAAACAGTTTACATAAAAATGAGGCAAGTAAACAAATATCTTGTGCTGCATTACTTTTTTAATTATTTTTAAATTTAAATAGATCCTAATTTAATTTACCACCATTAATACACTTTACACTGTGAATATACTATAGACTTCTCTATAGCTGTACTCAATAAATTCTTGCATGACACTTAAAATAATTTGCAAGATCTGATTATTAAAGAGCTTAAATTGAATTACAATTTTTTGATATAGCACGGACACCATTGCTGATGACTCAGTTCACTGAAATTAAACTTTTCATTTCTTTAAATGTCATCTCCGTAAGTATAAAATTAATTTCCTATACTGGGTTTCTAGATTATATATTGCCACACTAATATAGATACTCATCTTATTCCTGTTCATTAAATTAATTAATTTTATAAAAATACCTCTACAGTTACTGGATAATAAAAGTATTTTGTCACAAGATAATGCAAGTATTTTAACCATAAAATGAATTATCTGTGCTCAGAAATGTTATTCAAGTAATACTCACTCATACAGAATTAAATAAAATATCACAAATATAAACTCCTTTTACCTGGGATTCTCATATCCTTTACAAACAGCATCTTGAATTGTTTCAATCCAACTTATACTTAAATAGGAAGCAGAAGAAAGAGGGATAAATATTTCAGAATCTTCAACTAATTCTTCACCACTCACAATGAAATAGATGATATCGAGCTCTTTGTTGTATTTGCTCTGAACATTCAGTTTACGAACTGAAACAATGATGGAGTGAAACATTAAATTTGATGAAATGAATAACAGGTTGGTAAATATCAATAATAATAGTATCAGTAGTAGAAGTAGTATTAATATTTACAACAACAAATATAATAACAATAAACAAACAAATTTATAATAAAATAATCAAACAATAATACTATAATTACTACATAAGAATAAAAACACTATATTCAATATCAGTACTAATGAAGAATAAAAATCTGGAAAAGAAGATTGAGGCATTTCTAGGAGCTGGATAAATGCTTGGAAGGGCTGCTTATTGCTTGGAAGTATTGATATCAACCAAATAGATTACTTCCAGGTTTAAGACAGGATTGAAAATTAATATTACTCACATGTTTCTTACCCCTTTATATACATACAATAGCATAAAAACAAAATGCTGATATCTGGCAAAGGAGCAGACGAATTTTTATTAAAAGAACAAAATTTGAAATACTGGTAATGATAATGAATAACTTTGTCACATGCCCATTAAATGTTTTAAGAATTAAAATGTATAACATGTATAAAATNTGAAATACTGGTAATGATAATGAATAACTTTGTCACATGCCCATTAAATGTTTTAAGAATTAAAATATATAACATGTATAAAATGCTTAAAAATTGAAAATAGTGTCTATTCATTAAAAATAATATACTATTTTAATCTTTACCTACAATTATTAAAAATATGAAAGGTCTCATAGAAAGGATTTGCACGTAGATTATATGGTGACTGACCCATCATACAATCTGGTAACATGACCAACATCTTGACGTGGGGGCTTGATCTGGCAAGCAGGAGACAACAAATCATGGTTCTGACCAGAGAACTGACAAATCATCGACTCAATTACAAATTTCAGTCAGTAATTCCATCCAGATCAAGACTAGAAGATGGTTTAAATCAGAGGTACCCAAACTTTTTTGTTTCGTGGACCACTTGCCATGTTTTTCGGTTTTGGGTAGATCTTTGGTATTATCTAATATTGAATTTTTGCAAATTCATCAACTTCTAATGTGTTTTTGACAGCTGTTATAATGCTACTCACTTGGAAAGATTTAAAATTCTAACTATATTGTGAAAAAAAAATGAAAAAAAAAGCATGTTACTTTTTATATATTTATCAATTGAATTCAAATTAAAACCAACCAAATTAAAATTTATTATCTATTACATAAAATAACCAAGCAAAAAAATAATGCTTTTAGTGGGAGGGATGAACCTGATGCTTTAATAACAAATTTTCAACAAAGAATCAATTTAGTTAGTACTAATCTCAAATCTCTGTCAGTGATGTCCAGTCTGTTTGTTTCTTTCTTTTTTTTTGAGAGATTGGCAACTGCACTGAAACCCCTTTCCACCAGGTATGAAGATGGAAAAGAAATTAAAAACTTTCTCACAATATTCCATAGTATGAGATAAGTAACAGGTATGACAAACATACACTGTATGTGGATTACTGCATTCATGGAAAGCCAAAATTAAGGTCAAGACCTGCTTAAGTGAGATCCACTATCATGGACCACATCTCATGGATCCTAAATTTTGTTTTCGCTGACATGGACCCCTTACTGGTTGCAGGTCATAGTACCCAAAGTGGTCTATTGCGAAATACCGACAGAAAATAGGGAAAAGACAAGATAGCCAATGTGTATGAGGAAATGGTGAGGATACACCAGAACATGAGTTATGGAATTGTGAATTTTCCTGCAAAAGAACGAGTAGAGAACATAAGGAATTATCAAAACCAGGACATATCAAACATATCACAAGTTCAGACATTTGTAATACTAAGATCAAGTTTGACATCTTTATGGAATAAGCAAATAAATTAGCATACATGAAACAACTGCTAGAATGGCAGATGTGCGCGCAACTCCTCACGGCAGGGCCAGGAACACCGTAAGGTGGCAAAGAAGCGCTGATAGAACACACAAGAATGAATCTCGATTTGCAACAGCTAAACATACGAGGCAGCTAGAACGCCAAATGAATGAAAGGGGGGGAAAATAGTGGCTCATTTCCACACATGAGAAATTTCTTTGTAGTTTGGTTTGATAGTGTAATACAACTACTCAGGAACTCAATTCATGCTGAATGCAATGAATGCTAACTTGACAGAACTTCAAAATTAATTAACTTGCCAACTTACTTCACAAACCTTATATTCTGATGAATAAATTGGAAAGGTTCTCTTAAACTTGTTTTGAAGTGTTACAGACATTGAAGTAACCAAATACAAAAGAAAATTGCTATGTTATGACTTCTCCTAAACAAGTCTAGATTTAAATACACAAATAAATTTAATTTTCAAAACATCAGCTTCTAACTGCATATGACCACATGTGGAGTGCTAAACTAAGTGATTCTCTGGACATAAGCAAAGAAATGGCCCATAAATTCTGATCAAGGGCCCAAAGGCAGTGGTCGATTAAATATTTCTAAAAGAAGATATTTACCAAATAAATGATGTTATCCATTTATTATTTCCAAAATAAATTGTAACTATAAAATGTAATAAAAATTCAAGATAAATAATTCAAAGGTATTAGTGACATCCAACCTACATATAAATCTGTCTCTACCTGAAGGACAACTGAAGAAATACGGGCAGGACGGAACTACAGAAATAATGTATACAACTGTGTCAAATTTGTGTATTGATAGAAATAAACTACTAAGAATAATGAAACAAAAACAGATCACATGCATAAAAACAGATTGTAATTTTCTCAGTAAAGAGTTCTATAGTAATGACATGATAAAAGATAAGAGAAATTAACTTCACTTTACATTTACTAGAACCATATATAATCTACTTATTGGGACATTGAAGCTTACAATAATTTTGCTTATGAAAATCAATAAATTCCTTAAAATTATAGAAGCTTTTAACAGAAGATTTGAAGAGATTCAATATCTTTTGTTTTTGGGAAGCAAAACGATACCTGAATGATGTTTTTGACAAGAATGGTTGACACGGTAACGATGATGAATATCATTAGTCTTATTTCAAGTGTTGTGTTCATGACTTAACTGTTTCTTTTCAAGCAGAGGAGGGTTTCAATAATTTTGTCTGAACAAATGCAACTGCACCATAAATGTAAATGCAAAGAAGAGGTAGAATATTTAATTATCTAAATAAATATTTATGTGGATTACAGGTATAAGAATAGAATCAACTATTATGAATGATAGTGAACAACAGAGAAAAAATAAAAATTGACAAAACTATTCAACAATAAGTAAAAGAATAGTTGTTGCTTGGGGTCATGAGAGATGAGATAAGAACAATTGCATTTAACTGTGAATTTAAGTTAATTATTCATATAATGTTAAGCGAGTTACAAATGCAATGTGCTAGACTTCCATATACTTTTAAAGTCCTCAAAATTACAACAGAAACGAATGAACAGAGCACAAGTGAATCAAATCTATTTTCACATTGAGAGACATTTCGTTCAAAGAGGCATAAATTACTATCTTTCAGTGTTTCACTTAACCAAGATCAAAGTTCATCTGACAAAAAAGTAGACGAGAACAGATTTCTCAGATATCCTAGAACTGATTATACACAAAAAATGTCTGGATCAGACAAGATGAATCTGTTTACTTGTGCTGAAAACCCTCTAAAATTAATTCTGTCTGAATACAATATATTACTGTGAGTATATATTATGATTCCTGTGTGTACAAATTATTTAATGCCACCTACTTTTTTGCATAAATTAGAATGAAAAATGGGGTATATTATCAGTACCAGAATGGTAAATGATTTCTTAATATTTTTCTTCAGTCTCAGATTATATACAAATCTATAGAAGGATATTAAACAAATAGGAGGTTCAAGATGCTTTACCTTCATGAAGATCCAAGTACACATAATATGCAATAGACAATTTGAATGGGCTAGGGCATCCTAACCCTTGCAATTCTCTCATCTGAAGATGGAATACAAATTATCAATGGCAACAGGGGTATTCTTCACAACTCATAACATAATCAAAAGAATATTATAATTCAATATTAGAGACTAATCCTCACAATTGGATTCCTTTCTTCGCTCATGTTATTCCTATTTAACTACTTTGTGTAGAAGAATAGTTCACATTCCTCGTTCACAAGAACTCTTCATTAATAACTTAGAAAAACTAAAACGTTTTCAAAAAGATATTATCAATGTGATTAAAATTTGAACACTCCTAAGTTACATAACCTTAATTGTAGCGTGTGTGTTACAAAACGAAAAACCCGCGTTCAATGGCCAGCGCGCACAGCGTATACAGAAGTTGACCGTGCTGTGACAGTGTGTGGAAACAAGCTGGCAACCAGGGAAATTCCAAGCACTGCTACCAACTTATACCTTTGTAATTAATCACAGATACGTCAAAGGACGTACTTGGACAATAGCGGGCTATACACGAGCAGATATCGCCGCAGATGTGATCGGCACATCTGCCAGATCTCGCGAGCTATTTTGGTTTGCCAGATGAGGTTTGTCGGCGTCCCTTAACGTAAAGTTGGTTCAAACAGTTGAGAGTTCAAATCTGACAGATCCAAATAGCCAGTCACGCGCCAGACGTGAACTTACGACAATCAAGAGGGCGGTGGTAGAAGTAAATGATGGGCGCCAAGGGCTCTAAGGCCCAATTTCACCAAATGTAGAATAATCGTGATTTCCTTAAACGTGATTAGGTAAATTGGATCGCGATTACATTTTATGGGTTTCACTAAGCAAAACCAATTGTCGATTAAGTTGATCAATGTTTCTGAAGAATTCTTTGGGTTGGTAGTAGTTTTACAGTGCATTATGGGTAATTTGAAGACAAATGACGGGAAGAAAACGCATTTTGCTCACTAGCGCCACCAACGGACAGCAGCAGCAGGCCTCACTCGTGCCACTGAACATAACCTATAAACCAAGCCACGAGCAAACTAACAAAATGGACGCCATATTTCTTGCAGTGCTGAAGAAAATCGCGATTTGTGCAGGTAATCGAAGGGTCCCCGAGTGTTTAAGTGTAAATCGCGATTTTCTCGTAAATCGAAGTTGGTGAAACGCGCATTTTGATAATCACGATTTACTGCACAGAAAATCTCGTTTAAGACATTAAACGAAGTTGGTGAAATTGGGCCTAAGTAAACATAAAAACAGATTTATTTATATCCACGAAGTAAAAATGAAAATGCAATATTATAGCTGATTCAAATCCAATTAGTCAACAGGAGTAACCAAAAATGCAACCTACGCTATTGTTATAACAAAATAAAACTGATAGAACTGTAACATATTTTACAAAACATGTCATACAGTGAGATTTCATATCAACAGGACATGATCTTGTTTGCTCAACTTACTTTCCTGGTGCTTCTGACTCCCCACCCCCGGAAGAGTTCAGAAAACAGGTGGTATTTTGCAAAAAAAAACAGGAACTGAACCTGGTGGTGGGCTGTGACGCCAATGCCCATCACGACATTTGGGGCTGCGCAGATTGGGGCTGCCCAATCGATTGAGTGAGGACTCGATCGCATACTTGTGTACATCTGACTGAAAGATTATGAATATTATGAGACATTCCGACCTTCAGCAATCGCAGGAGTGACGGAATCATAGATGTCTGGGTTCCATGGATGTCATGGATGATTTTATGGACTGGAGAGTTTCTAGGGAACCATCCCTGTCAGACCACAGACATATAGTGTTTAACATAATGGACTCGTTCGAGAGTGAATCCTATAGAAATCCCAGACGGACAGGCTGGGTCTAGTTCGGGGAGGATTTGAGGGGACTGGAGAATGGTCCTTTGTATAGGTATATCAACAAAGAAGAGTTTGAGCTGGGTGTTACCTATGTGACTCAGACTTTAGTTACTTGTTATGAGTCGAATTACCCAGTTTAAGAGAGGAAAAAATCAACAGGTTGCTTTAGATAAGGAGGACCAGAAGGTTGTGGAATAGACACAGGATCCTACGGAATTATATAAGCAGGGACGCCTTTCAGGAGTCTCAGAGGAAATACAAGGCGAAAGTCAGGAAGGTTTCTGGGAAATCCTGGAGGCAGTTCTGTGATGATATTCAGAACCAGCATGAAGCAGCTAGACTTAATAAAATATTTATTAAGGACAGTATGGCCAGGCTCGGTACCTTGGAGATTCCCTCAAGAGACTTCACATCAACTGAAGAGGAAATACTGAGCCTGTTGCTGTATACTCACTTTCCTGGAGCAACAACCACAAATAGTGGTGTGGAATCAATAGCATCTCGCTCGCCTGATAGGGGAGAATGGAATGAGGCGGCGGAGATCGTTACTTATAATAGAGTGAAATGGGTAATATCATCTTTTGCACCTTTCATAATCCCAGGAGTTGGTTTTTTCCTGCACTTCCGCAGAAGGGCGGGGAGGTCATCATACCACATTTTGTAAGGATTTACAAGGCATGTTTAACCATGCGATACGTACATTCCCTGTGGCGACAG
>NNCF01127110.1:24378-90992 GCA_002313205.1 Laupala kohalensis | reverse complement strand
TATATATATATATATATATATATATATATATATATATATATATATATATATATATATATATATAAAAGCCTGGCAGACCATGTCATACCAGGTCTAAGGACTATCGTCCTATCAGTCCGACTTCTTTTCTTTTGAATACCTTGGGGAGACTGGTAGACAGACATATCAGGGAGAGGGTGCTGTGGGATCGACCACTGCATCCTCTCCAGCATGCTTATCAGCAGGGAAATCCGTTGCAATGGCTCTTCACCAGCTAGTGACGAGACTGCAGAGTACCCTTTACCAGCAACAGCTAGCTATGGTCGTTTTTCTGGATATAGAGGTAGTTTTTAACCGTACTACGCTAAGCTCAATAAAGCGAATCCTAGTGAAAAGAGGAGTTAGTCCTACACTATCAAAATGGATTACAGCCTCCTTGCAAGACCGCCAAGTTCTTCTAACCCTGAAAACTTATGTTGAGGACTATCACAGACAGGGCGTGTCCGCAAGGTGGAGTATTGTCACCAACTCTGTGGTGACTGATGATGGACAATGTACTTACCAGACTCAATGTTGGGGGAACCTATGCTTCGGGTTACGCTGAACATATCAGCTTGGTAGTCGTGGGTAATTTTCCCCGAACGGTAACGGAGCTCATGCAGGGTTTCTTACGTAGGGTGGAGAAATGTTGTCTGGTACAAGCTTGTCAGTTAGACGGAACTAATTCTTTTCACGAGACGGAGGCTCGATGGTTAGTCGGAGCACTTCTTATTTGGGATAAGGCTAGTGAGCTCAACTTCAGTTAGGTATCTCGCGGTGATCTTGGATGCAAGGCTACGTTGGATAAAATACATTAATTATAAGGTGGAAAAAGCGCGCAAAATCTTTGGGGCATGTCGTAGAGGTATTGGGAGGACATGGGGGCTAGGACAAAAAGTGGTTCACTGGCTCTGTTGCTGTCATAAGGAATATGATCACTTTCGCGTCACTGGTCTGGTACCCTGGCTCTGGGGTGGGGACGGCAATTTCCAGGCTAAACAGCATTGTTTAGGAATAACTTGACTAGCTTGTTTAGGAATAACCGGGGAGCTGGGCACTACTCCGCTCAGTGCCATGAAGGCACTTCTATGCCTACCTCCGCTGCACTTATATATTATGGAGCAGGCAAGCTTGGGCGCATATGCTTATTATCACTCGGTGGGTGGTCCTTTAAGAAACCTCTTAAAGGACACACGTCAATCCTGACAAGGTTCCAGATAACGTTACCTTTGGCAGGAATGATTGGGACCTGATGGGGCCCGGGTATAATTTAGATTATCAATTTTCCGTGGTGATCCCCACGAGAGGATTGGGTCACAGGCGTCGGAACTGGTGCCGAGATCTGGGGACCTAATACAAAGCTACACCTCTCTTTAGGGGGATACACTTGTCTTCCAGGCAGAAGTATTTGCTATACTGGTCTGCGTTAATTACATACAAAATTTGTCTGGACTTAGTGGCCTCATTAATATATGCAGCCACAGTCAGGCAACACTAAGGGCACTATGTGCCTATAGAACAACATCCAAACTTGTGTGGCAATGCCAACGGATGTGAAGCACACTCTGTGAACGAAACCCAGTTACCCTTTGGTGGTTTTCTGGGCATATGTGAAACAGGGGAAATGAATATAGATGAACTGGCAAAGTTGGAATCTAAGGGACACTTTGTGGGTCCGGAACCCTTCTTTGGAATATCACCACGAAAGGTGAGCCTGGAGGTTGTCGATTGGACATACCAGCAACATCTCACCATCCGGATGTCACAGAATATAGCCAGGCAGGACTGCGAGTTAATCGCCGTACCATGCCAAGAATATAAGGTCCTATAAAACTTAGGAGTCATATAAGGAAAGTAGTAGGTCTAATAGACCATAATACCCTACGGAGATATTTACACATTATAGGGATCAGTCAGGATCCAATGTGTAGGAGATGCGGCATGGCGAAGGAAACCTCCGCGCATGTACTCCGTTGGTGCGAAGCTCTTGCCCAAACTAGATACCGTTACCTAGGTTCATATTTCCCGAACCTAAAGGATATCAAGAATGTTAAAATTCTATCTCTGGTGTCCTTTTGCGAGGGCATGGGGATGGAATAACACTGACTATACTAAGGGGTACAAAAGGCCTTTTAGGTCTATGTGCGGGACTTCTCTAGTATATCCACCCATACCATAAACAAATCTTTGTATTGAAAAATGAATTTTGTTTTTATGAAAATTAATTCAGTATATGTAAGCCTATTACTCGAAAAATACTGTTTCTTAAATTTTACAGGGTAGGTCAAACCCCATATATAATTTCTAGGAGCGATCTTGCTATCTAGTATCGTAAACAAATAATATACATAAAAGACATAATTTGTTGTAAAAGAAATTATGCTTTTTGCGTATTAAGACCTCTAAGGAATTATGTATTCAAGTGTACTGATGTACACAACGAACCAGCTGTTTCAATGCGTATATTGGCTGAAGAAAATGAAAATTTATTTTTTTACTTTTACTTGCCCCTTTAACTTCGATAAATAAATATACTGTCGGTATTGTCCCATTTATGAACATTTCGAAAATCATAACTTTGATTTCTCTGCATGGCGTTTCGTCTTTATTCGTCTAAATTTTTGTGATAGAAAATACTTCTCTATATTTCTTCTTTTAGATCGATTTAGTTTCTTTGATAGATGGAGTTGTTTTCATGCAATAAGCCCTCCGTATTTCTTTAAATTACATTTTATCCATCATTTTTCGAAAAAAAAAATCCACTGATTTTTCAGATTTTATTTTCGATAAAGATCAGGAGGGGGCATCAATTACCTTCTTTTGAATTTTTGAAAGTGCTAAACTATTACCATATATTGGTTTTGATACTTTATAACAAAGAGAAAGTGTTTCTCAGTGGAAATGTTTTAAAAACATAAATAATAATTACAATGGCAGATATCTTAAAATCAGCGAATTCAAAAATATGAACTATTTGCCATATTACAAATTTTTGTGAAAAGAGGATTTTTGTAAAATGTATCACGAATTAAATTTAAAAAGTACTCGAATAACACTGCAATTGATATGCACTTTATTCAAGTGTACATTCATTGCCTTCCGGTGTGGGTCATCGCTGCATGAAACCTGAACCGCGTCATTTTCTGCTAGCAGTCTCTCACATCAGAATATTTTGCATGCGATTTTCAATTTTATTATTCATGTTTGTATATTCAGTAATCTTTTTCCTTTTCATATTCCGTTATCTATAGTACTTTTCACCAGATGTCCGGCTACACTAATAGTCAATACACGAAAAGGATCTGAAAATACAAAAACAAACTTCGTATGAAATTTCTCAAAGCAGATAGTGTGAAATAGAATTTAGACGATTGTTGGTAGAGTGAGTAGAATTTTCTAGAATATGATGCGATTACCTTTAAAGAATTCCTTGAGGAACACCGTAAGAAGACTTCGACATTAGTCTGTGCTTCGCACAATATACGAGTAAGTCTGTAGAAATCTTCAGTACGCTGAAATCTGCCTTTCGGAAAGGATAACACATGGTACCAATGTTGCTGAAACGCAACAGCAAAAAAAATGTACACATAATATAATTTTTCTATATTTATATGATATAATATATCAAAACGCATAATAAATACAGAAAATCAAAAACTCCTTAGAATTGTTAATATAGTAATTGAAAGAGGGTTTCCACAAGTTACGTAAAAAGAGTGTCCATGATTCTATTTTCTTCTTCAATCAATAGTACGTAAGAAAATTTAAAAAAATAGCTACGTAATTTTTGAAATGTGGAAGAATCCACATTAAAAATATCGGGTAAACTTCAGTTTACGTGACTCGGCCGTAAAATGATGACATTACCTGCACTTGCTTCCAAATAATGTTACATTTCATTATTGAGGCGTCTTTTGTTGAGCAGATGCGGGAATANATATATATATATATAAATAAAAGGGGCACTAAATAGTAAAGCGGATAGTCGGAACACGACATCATTAACACGCTGATACGTCGATATAACATTTTTTCGCTAGCTTAGCGGGAAATACGTAATATTTGAAGAAAAGAAATGTATTAGTGCACTAGTTTTAAAAGTAGTTCTCCAGTACGTAGTAGAACGACAGAAGTGAAGGAAGTGATTGTGAACTGTGACCACTTTAAGAAACGTGACGAAAATTCAACTGGACGAAAAGTGATAATATGGTATGTACATTAATGCGAATTTATTTTTCTGCGAATGTAATGGTGATTATAAATGCTTAGGGTCATTTTCGTACACTAAATTAGTATATTGTGCACCACGTGGTGATACTAAGTTTAAACTTTTTTTAAATAATAAAGTTCATTATTATTATCATCCATAATAATATAATATTATTTTTATTAATATAAATCATATTATCATTATTTTACTTACACTACTTTAAGCATACTATGATAGGTGTCAATAAAATAATGAACTACGTAGACAACTAATTCTGTTAAATTGAGTATAGTGTTTGGGTAAACAAATATTACATCAAAACCTCCAATCCTATATTACATCAAAAACAGAAATCTTTTTCACATTGAGCATAACTCCATAGAGGTAAGTTAAAAATATTTACAATATTTAATACCATTTTTATTACTAAATAGAAATTTGCTTTTGTGCGTTCCTCACGTAGGTACAGATCTAAAGAAACTTATTAATGAAAAACACGTATAACCGTCATATTTTCTTCATGGATACGAATAAAATGTTAATAATAAATTTCTAATACTCGTATAATTATTTCGTTATTTTTATACCTTAATTAGCGGCTGGATTACTTCAAGACTCCTTACATATTATTGCTATCTCCACCGTGAAAAGACAATCTTTAGGTTTGAATCTAGTCGGTATTCGCTCTTTAGGTAGATTCGTGGGAGCATACAGTACGTCATATGGTTTCTTCAACCACACGTTTACCAACGTTCTTCCAGCTACATTTGAAAGTGTTCAATATCAGTTAACTATCAGTCAAGTCACAAACACGCCCTTCCTATGTAAAGCATATTTTATCAGTAAATAAAGGTTACACATTACTTCGGTATACAGTATTCACATACAATATTTCTTTGCACAGATTAATGACATCTTTGGCTTACATGTGATGCCGTGCTGCACTCTGGTGGTCAAGCAACGGGTTATTAAACAAACGTATGTAGTGGGTCATTGTTTTGTAGGAATCACTTAATTTTCATTCTTCCTCAATATAGAAACCAATTCCGAAGATCACGGGTAACTTACAGGGAACCCAAAATCTTTATTTTGAAATCAGGAATGGCTGTGAGACATGCAATTCATGGAGGTAGTTGGTATACCGACAAAGGTAGGACACTCAGCTGAGCTGAAGCACTGTTTGTATTCATTGTTCGAGCCCTTTACAATGAAATATAGGTCATTGACCTTTTTTTTATGTTGGCGATTGCATATTCTAAAGATTTTTATTCAACATTTTTAATCTGATATTTTCACATAAATTTATTACAATATTTTAGTGAAGGACCTGAATACTCAATTGGAAACTTGGCTAAATAATGCTGATTTGACGCATGGCCCAGCGAGAGCGATAATTGCACCGTATGTATTTTAAAATGATATTTTTAAGTGTTCTTGGTTTAATGTAACATGGATTTCATCAATGCTTCATTTATCCTTGTTGTTAGTCATGCAGGCTACCAGTACTGTGGTGCTGTCAGTGGCTTTGCTTTCCGACAAATAAGCCCTGCTGTTGTGTAAGTGTCCTATCTGATTATTTTTTATTGTTGGCAAAGTGAGTGAGATAAATAATGGCAAAGAACATCCCAATAAGCGAGATGTATATGTTTCCAGGCAACGTGTATTTGTCTTGGGTCCATCACATCATGTTCGTTTAGGAGGGTGTGCATTGTCTCCTGCTGCTAGAATCGAAACCCCTTTATATGACTTGAAAGTTGATTCTCAGGGTATTTATTCATATTTTAGTTATAAAACAACTTCATGTAAAACGTAGACAGTTATGTGGTAACTTCTTTGCAGTGTATGGTGAACTGGAAGAAACGGGACATTTTGAATGGATGAATATGAGAGTAGATGAAGATGAACATAGCATTGAAATGCAGCTCCCATATCTTGCTAAAGTCATGGAGGAGTGAGTAATTGATTTTTATTTTTATTTGCCAATTGTGGCTTTGTTGTGTATGTGATTGTAATTAAACCTCATCACATTATGTTTTGTTTTACATCACCAGTACATAATTAGTTATCTGTGATTAGATATGAGCTACTGGCTCAAGAAAACTCTATAAATTAGTACAAATTGATCCTTATTATCATTTTGAATTTGTTTCAGGATCAATGAGAAATCTTGTGGGTTGTAGTTAGTTTTACTTCACTTTATTATCTTTTTTTTTTTGGTAGGGCTTTAGGGCTCATCTACAGCATGGTCATTAGAGCACTTACTTTATTATATCATTTTCTTCATGTGTAATAGGGAATTTCACACCTTCTAAGTGTTTTAATGAACTTGTCTTCATTTCAGTTATCAAGATAATTTTACTGTGATACCAGTGTTAGTGGGATCTTTGACTACAGACAAAGAAGCTTTGTATGGACGAATCTTTGCTCGGTATCTAGCTGACCCACAAAATCTATTTGTGATTTCATCTGACTTCTGTCATTGGGGCAATCGGTTCAGATACACATATTATGACCGAAACTGGGGAGAAATCTACCAATCAATCCAGACACTGGACAGAACGGTAATCACACTATATTTGTATTTATTGCGATGCAGAACCGAATCCAATGTGTGATGCTGGCATTCAAGTCATAAAGGTGTTATCCTAACGACTCAATGGCTCAAGTCATAGACATATATTGAATTAATGAAGGCACTTTTGCTATCATGTGACCTTTCATTTAGGTTTCTTGTTTTCACGTGAAAAGCCAATTCTTTTTATTAATTTTTGTTGTTGGATTCGTTCCTTTTTATTGTCATATATGTATATAACTTAATGACCAAGCAAACCTATCCCTTCTTACGACATGAATTACTTCAGGAATTTACAGTGGAGTCAGTACAAAAAAGTATTGTGATAATTTGTCGGCCACACCCCCTCCACTTACTTTTCAAGACAAACTAGTTTCAGAAGCAGTTGCTTTTTTAAAATTTTGAAATCAAATTTCATCTGCTCACTTGCCACCAGCAGTCGACAGAAGCTGAAAATGGAAGCAACAGTTTTTTTAAACAAGTTCATGTTGAAAAGTAAGAAGAGTATGTGACTGACAAATTATTACAATAATTTATTATCCATTCTTATTTACAAGAAGCAACTGTCTGAATAATATTTTGTGTTAATATTATAATTTTCTATGATTTTTTGAAGGGTATGGACATTATAGAAACATTGAATCCACAAGGTTTTACGGATTATTTGAAGAAGTTTGGGAACACTATATGTGGACGCCACCCTATAAGTGTTCTTCTACAGGTAAAAAATGGAAAATCATCTTTCTAACCACAAATAAGTGTTGAAGATTGTTGCTAACTTAGAGCTGATTCTTGAAAACAAAATCATAATGGCATGGATACTTGAATTTGATTTGTATTCATATAATCTCGTATGTATCTTCCATTTTTTCTTTTTTCTGCCATTTATCATTACTTTAAAAAGCATGTATTTGATGTCTAAAGAGCTACTTTGAAGGGTTTTAAAGACCATTCATAAATACTTAAGGAAGAAAATGTTTTAGAAAAATAAGTCCTTTAGGTACTTACTGTGAAATACTTTTTCTTTTTCTCAGGCTGTCCATCATCTGCAAAAATCAGGTTCTAATGGACACAAGATGAGTCTCAAATTCTTGAAATATGCTCAGTCTAGCCAGGCCCGACGAATGGGCGACTCATCAGTAAGCTATGCAGCAGCAGCTCTGACTTTTGAATAACGAGCAGCCTCCCTTAGTGCTGCCCATTTTTATTTCACTGGAACAAAGCCCTCAGCAACCAACAAGGTTGGTGCTGGTGTTTCCAATGGACAAAGGACTTCCAAAGCGTGGCCCGCTGTAGGCAGCACAATTCTGGCTTCAGGCGGTACCCCTTTCATTGATGATCTCTTCGGAGGGACAAGTGGCAATGTAGGAAATAGATGACTGGGTCAAGCCATTGCAGAGAAATCACCTTCCAAATATAACTTGCTCATCATTTAGCACAATTTATACAGAGCTTGAGCTCTGCATTTGGTCTTATTTCTGTTGCTGAACTTTAGCTTTCCTGAGTTCTCTCACATTTATGTAAAAATACTCTTGAAGAGTAAAAAGACTGAGGGAATTGCAACAGGAGATTTCCTTTTACCACGGTCTGCATGTTTGCTGTATTTTGTTTGTTTGAGACAATAACTGACAAGGAATGGATGGGGAATCGCTGGCAATTCTGCCAACACTTGCCAGGCTGGGCTCTTGGGACCAGTGCGGGGCACATTAACCCCTGGGAGCAGTTATGCCTGGATCTGGAGGCACTGGTGCCTACTTGCTGTTGTGTTCTTTGGTTGCATAAACGGGCAGTATTTAATACGAAACAAGAATCCAGTTTCATGGATCTAAGGATATCAATATGTTGCACTAAGTGAAAATGAATGTGGAAACTATTATCACTGTTGTAAGAATGCATTTTTCTAATGTACTGATATACAATAAATTTGACCAATGTCGATGGATGAAATAGTTTGTAGTGCATTTAATATTGTGTTTCACAATAAACTGTTTCAAAGAGTTAGTTGTGTTAATCCCTCAACACCATTCTCTGTCACCAGAAACTGCATCCTATTTCTAGGTAGATGTGGACTGAAGACAAGTTCTATGAAACGTTGAGGAAAAGGAGGGTCTGTACCACAGAGATTACCAGTGCGATACAACTGCAATCTGTTTGTCACCAAATTTGCCCATGCCAAACCTAAAGCAGGCACACTTGAGCCATGACCAGGAACAGCAGTCACCTACAGAGCATCAATAGAGATCATTAGGTTTGAAAGGGTGAAAAATTGTCTGTTCTNAGGAACAGCAGTCACCTACAGAGCATCAATAGAGATCATTAGGTTTGAAAGGGTGAAAAATTGTCTGTTCTAAACCCACTGTAACAACTAGTATTGTACTGTATTTTGAGCTGAAAAAATCCTTATGGGGAAAATAGCTTTCTATAAGTGAGCTAAACGTAAACTCAATAACATACTGAACATAACAGACATGACTTATTGATTTATGATATGAAAATAATGAAGGAACACTACAGGACTGAAGCTAAGGTTTCTTTACGGCTATTGGCTTCAATTACTCTTCAGTTTCATGTTTGGTCCCTATCTCCATCTAACTCAACCTTACAACAGTTCATTCTAGACCTTTTTTTTTTGAAGTTATGAAGGAAAACTTCATCAAACATAATTTTTCCCCATTTCATTCTAGATTTCATTGTTATAAAATCAGCTTTTCTATTGTATTTTAACAAATTTTAGACAATTATCCTTCAGTTTCAATGCAAATTATTTATGCTTTAGTTTAATCAAAATTCCGGTCTAACAATTTTAATGGGGAATTTCTGAAGTACCCTAATGTCCACATTAATATTTTTCACCATTTTGACACAAAATTATTATGTTTGCTATAGACCTATGTTTAGGTCAATTTACCACACTTAATTTTATGCAATAAGTGTAACAAAGGATAGGAATTAAGCTTTATACCTGGTTGACACAAATCACTGCCAAATGACGTTCACTAGCTAGTTGATGAAGAAATGTGGCAATCTTACGTAATTCTTGAGCTCGCTTTATTGCTCCTTCAGATGCATCATAATCTGAACGGTAAACTCCAGCAATAGAGTCAATTACCACTAAACCAATTTGCCGCTGCTTCATTAATAGTGGCAATTGCACAAGAACACACTTTCTTAAGCTGTCCTAAACAAAAAGAGAACAAAACCATTAGTTATTTAAAATAATATTTCCAGCAATTAGAAAATATATGAATGCACTAATTAAACAATTAATAATAAATAATATAAGTTGGAACAAGAAATTCAAATGACACAAAAATGTTTGGTGTAACCATACATGGAAAAGAATTGGTAAAATTACTTCCTAACAAACTTCGTAAAACTTACTAACAAATTTCATTAGTTCCATCAACCAAAGTTAGAAAATAACTTTATTAAACCTTCTATCTTGGACATTGGACTTCCTCTGTGTAAAATTCTCTTCAAGAAAACATTTTAAAATTGTTCAGTGCTCAAACCACTATATTACTTGTCACACTACAGTTAGGAAGCATTTTCATCTAGTCATCAGGTTATCACAGCACTGTCTGGATTTGTTTGTCGTTAGTAGATATTTTTTGATAGTTTATTGAGGGACTCCTGAATGTGAGATTCAATGCCAATGTTCTAAGAGAAGATACTCAAAAGATATCAAACTCTTGAGAGAGATTAACAATTGATGTAAAGCTAGTTCACATGTAAAAACTATTTACCTCTTGTAAATAGTCAAGATAAAAATACCTAACTGAAAATTTAGAAATTATATGTAGTATATGACCCAGTCAGCTGTGATAAAGATTATTAAATTACACCCAAATTTAGCAAATGAATTAACTTTTTCACACTTAATTAAAAAAGGAACAGTATTAGAGTTGGTAATATAGAATTTAAAAACTTAAGGAATAAAACTTACTGTTAAAAATACTTGTTAAGCAAATTAATAATTCTCACATGAATACACAAAATCCCATTCTGTAAACCTAAATAAACAAAATAAGGATATAAAAAATATATCATGTAAATTTCTTGAGTTTCACCTAAGATTTACCAACTCATGTGAAGGTGTGTGATTTCAAGCAAAAAACATTATGCAAGAGTCAACTTTGTTTTTTACTTATTGAATTTTTTATTCATTAATAATGAGCTTTTGGAGTAAAAACATGAATCTGTACAAACCTAATAATTACTTGTTATTACTATTTCTGATGAACAAGGCTCACATAATTTGTAATTTAAAGTTGTGTGTCAATTGATGTTAATTTTTGATACTTCTTTTGTAGACCCATCACAATTGAACTCATTTAATATCTCTGAAGAACCATCTCTACCCTAATTTCTGAAAAATTAATTTTAAACTTTTTGTGACAATATAATTATATTTAAATTTCAACTTGAATGAGTTAATTTTTTCAGCTACTAATTTACCTAATTAGTTACTTTAAGATTAACTTTAACTTATTGATAGTTCATTTTGTTCAAAGTTAGGAATTTTACATTCCTAACCAGTTACCATGTCCTTTCTGGGTTCATATTTCTATTTCTTTACCAAAATTCCTAATTACTGTCTTTTAAAACATGCTGTCAGAACATGTACAATGAATATGGGAAATACTACTATTTACATCCATTATAAACTATTTATTTATTTATCTAAAGATGGGAAACATAAAAAAAAAGGCATTGAACTAATCTTATTTTAAATTAGCTAAGACGTATAGGGAAAGCATTCTGGATAATGAAAAATATTTGCAAAGAGGTTTGTTACTGATGAAATTATTCCTAATGTAATTTTTAAAATTTTCAAGACTTTACAGTCAAATTTTCAACATTAATTTATTAGACGGAATACAAGTTTTAGGACACTTCTTGCTCCACCGTATTTTTAGATCACTGACACATTTTCAACACCACTTTCCAATATTCAAAGAGCCCTTACTTGAAAATGCAAATAAACATTATATCTGAAATTAGAGAGAAATTTCTCTTCTTAAAAAAGAATCACTAAGAAGCTGCGTGGCTATTTTGAGTCTTGTTCTATGAACTACATTATATGATTAATTACTTCATTATTTTTTCTGAACAATGCAGATCCAAGATATCTTTTTTTCTGATAATGAATGTACAACAAAAAAGTACATAAATAATAAATAAAAAAGAACAAATTTCTGTTTTCCGTGTTTAAACCACATAAGTGAAGTACTCCTAACAATGACAAGGGACAGAGATGACAAGTAAAAATAACACAAAACTTGTAATAAGAGGGTTGAGTTGACAGTTTTATGGGTTATTGAAATGAAGGTCACTTCTGATGTTAGGTTAGGTTACGGCAACAACAGGGGCAAGATTAACTCCAGATCCTGTAAGGGTGGAGTGGTAAAGGGTGTATGTAAAACAATAAAAAATGTCCAATATTAGTTTGGATTTAATAATCGGGGTCATTTTAATGAATTGTCTTTTAGTCAAGTTCATCACTAGGTTTAAAGAGCGGGTTGAAATACCCCTTACACTCCATACAGCTAATGGGTATGGGTCTTGATATTCAAGCCCACATATAGTTGAATACAAATAATGCAAGTCTACAGAACAATCTTGAAATTTTTAAGTTCAAAACGTTCCAGTTAAATGCAATAAAGTATCAACCTCACATATAATTGCTATATGTGGATGTCCAACAATAGAAGTACTGTGGAAGTGTATATCTTTGGTGATGATGTCACACTCAGTGCATCTTAATTCCAGTTATTTCACTTTGGGGAGAGGTGGATAAAAATTCTTTATATAAAATAACATAATTAGATACAAATAATAGTATTTAAGGATTCATTCATTTTTTGAAGATTAAATCACATAACTTACAAAATACAGATTTTTTTCTAGTTTCTAGGAACTCATTATTTTAAATAATATAAATAAGGAAATATATAAAGGTTGTTAGCAGGTTCATGTGTGTGGTAGAGATTTACTTTAATAGGTAAATAGGAATAACTTTTAAGGATACATATCATTAACTTTTATATTCAATATTAATTTCAATAACTCACACTATCAGGAATATGTTCAATGAATATATTATCACCGAGCTTAGAGATGGATTCTTGATTATGGAACCTGTTAGCTTGCACCTTCAATAACTGCTGTAATCTAGAAGATGGGAAACGATCTTCTGTGCAGATATAAACAGCTCCTAGGTAAAATCCCAAATAATTATTGTCATGTATTTCATAAATTTACAGAACAGAATTCCAAAAAAGGATAACTATCGTGAATAAAACCACTGTACTTATCAATATAAGATGACCTACAATTCCTTTTTATACACTTTTTTTAAATTCATTAATTAATCAGTTAAGCAATGGTCAAGATTGACCATGGACAAATTCAAGTTGGGAAACAAGTGTAGAAGTTTCTGAAAATAAATAACAAAACTTCTGTAATTTATATTTATATTAAACAATTATCTTGAAGTCATAGAATAGTGGATATTCAAAACTAAGTACAGTTTTTTATAATATGAAAAATAAACATTACATTTGTATGGTTAATAATGTACACACATTATTGTGCAAAATTATTTTAAACACACAAAAATCATGTCCCACCAAATTTATCTTCCAAGTACACGTCACCCAAACGAGGCCAAGGAAATTTGCTAATTAAATTACTAAGCATATGACAGATTTATCACACTGATCTGAATTTACTCACAATTGAAAAAAAAATTTTTATGTCAAATGCAGAAGTAGAGATTTGAGACAACCAAAAATTGTGAAATGTAGATACGTATCATTTTAAATTAGTGACGTGTTTAAACCACATATCAAATGAGAGAAACTAGTAATCTTATAAATCATAGGAGCAATTGTATTCAATGTTAATGGTATAGGATTCTCAAAAGAGTCATAGACACAGTCATGTTTTAATTATAAGCTGTTAATTTCTTTATGCAAACAAAAACAGCGGAATGTAATATTAAAAACATGGATATTGATGTACTGATAGAAAAGGTACAAAATTTACTACGATAATTGAGGGTTTTAAGAAAAAGCAAAAAGGTAATGATACTCCAAGAAAATCCAAGATCGCATCAGATATGACAAGATCTAAAAATAATGATAATGAACTATGTATACATCGCAAAATGCAAGTGACAAGTATCAAGATAAAAAAATAAATACTTGAATTATGCAAAAGAATTTAATGAAATAATTATTCAATGAAAATAAAATATGCTCGAGACCTTGTTCAAAATTTGGAAATTTTGTTCATTTAAAAATTCTTTCAAAAGAAAAGAAAGTAGATATTATTTAAACTGAAACTGTGGTACAAGTTGCTAGTACTTTTAATGGTTACTTCCTAAATGTTGAAAAAATCTTAATAGAAAAAAATTTAATAAAACTGCTCAATTGCCAATATAGATTTTTTGAAAATATACAAAACAGTACAAAATTGCCATCTTTAAAACTATTAATTATGATGGAATCATAAAGATAGTCACTCCTGTAAGAAATACATCTGGTATAGACAATATTGGCTCATAGAGCAACAAAATATTAAAGCACAAAATTTCACAATTAAATATGTGAAAAACAATAGAATACACAGTATAACCAAATAGAATAGAAAAAATTAAAATTCATTTTGAGGACAATTAAGTAATTAAAATATCAAAATATCTTGAATACCAAATTTATTAATTCTGTAAGTACAACCAAAATTAGGTCGATTAATTTCCAATGATCATTCATACAATAGGCAAAATACCTCAACAAAATATTCTGAAAAAGACATTTCTGTAGTTAAATTTATTTAAAGGATTTCATGTGTTTATCAATGATTGGGTTGGCACAGAGTTTACAATGACAAAAAACATATTCAATAAAAATAAAATACAAGTCTTCATAATATATTATTTCACTTACAATTTAAACTGCCCCTTCTGGAAAATCCTGGCTATATGTTTTTAATAAAACCAGAAAATTAATACAGATTTTTAATAAATAGTACATAAACTTTTAATTTATTACTTTTAGAATTTATAACATAATTGTTGAAATTTAAACTTAAAAAATGGCTCCTAAGTAATAATAAATGATTTTGAAGATCTATAGATGAAAATGGTCTAATGATAAACATTGTTTTATATTCTGTATCATCCAGATGCGAACAGACTCATTGTATGCGATCTAGAGAATAATGTATTTTTTATATTGTATTATAGAGTACTTGTTGTTTTGTAATATGAATGAAAGAGTGAATGAACAATGACTGAGTACTATCATGATAGAAGAAATTATTTAAAAAAAGTGTTCTTGCACAGGAATTTATATAGTAGGTAATGATAATAAGTATGTTAACAGAATTACTCTAGAAATGGGTAAAATTATATAGTAAAATTTTAACGAACCAGCATCTAATCCGCCAGCAGACCTTGGCATCTGAACAGTCAAAGCAGCTTGTAAGCAAAACTGCGTTTTCCCAGAACTACTTTCACCAGCTATTTCAGTAATGCCTTTCAATGCATAACCACCACTCAGAAAATTATCAAGAATCTTACATCCAGTTGATAGAAATTCCCATCTTCTGCCAAATGAATGCTGAGCTTCATATACTAAATTGTAGCACAAAGTATTAAAACATCAATTCTGCCAGCATTATAAAATTTTACAAACAATAGGTAATTAACAAACCAGAATAGAATCTATTGGCTACATAGTATTTAGAAATATTTCTTTTCAATACATCACATTCATCTTCAGTTAAATTAGCCAATCTTCTGAGCTCAAATGAAGATAATTGTAGAATGGAAATAGACATATTTATTCCAGCTGAAAAATAAATATTTTATTAAGCACCAAAAATTGCTCAAGTTTTTCCCAAGCCTGCTGTGATAAAATTAAGATAAATATAAAAGTAGACCAATATGACTTTACAGTTATAGGATCAAAAAGCAGGATGATATCCCTTCCTAATGCATTTTCTAATAAGAAAGTATGCATTCATAATCATTTCTGAACAATTTCTGATGAGTCACTCAAAAAATTACTTGCCAGATATTTACCTCTCTCAATTTTCTCCTTTATCCTAAGAGGTAAATCACAAAATTCATCCATATTAATAGATATTCGACAAAATCCATCACATCAGCTAATTGAATTCTTAGCCTTCATAATATGTTTTGATTCTTAAATGTTGTCATCAAAGCTCACTCATTTCCCTTTACTCTTGTAACGCCATGTTCTCGCAGACATAATTTTCACACAGTTCCACTAATCACTAAACCTGCACTGAACACATTTACAGAGTCACAGCCAGTGTTAGAATTCATACTTCATAACCACGTTTCGACGGCACGAAGAAAATACCGCCAAAACAAATGAAGTAAGTGAAACATGCAGAAACAATCTAGCACCATTTTTCCTTACTTTGGTAAAATTTCTTTGTCAAAGTTGGTCAAAGCACCCGAAAGCGCCAAAGTCGCAAATTGAATAAAAGAACGCGGTTAGTTTAAAGACAATATTTTTAAATCCAGCCTTCTAGCTGGTTGTAAATCGAGAATATTGCATAAAATAAAAAATACAAAAAATATAAATTCTTTTCGAAAGTCCATCCAAAATAAATTGTCAGCCAGAATTTATTATGGATTTGAAGAGAGATGCGAATTGCAGAGTTAACGTCTTCATTTACATTAGTATTTTCGAGTATTTCGCTGTTACCTAATGAACCAGTAAACAGAACAAAAAATATCTGCCTCTGATTAATTCGTGGAAAGTTGGCAATGATTTTTATCTCGCAATTACACGTGAAAAGAAGTGTAAACCAATTCTCTGCTTGTGCAAGATGTCTCGCAAACGCCGATATTTTCGGATCTTTTTTTTTCTTTCATTTTACCACAAACGATTTTATGCAAATTTACTTCAACTTAAAGTGAAGTACTCATTCACCAAATTCTGACAGCACACATTCGCCTCAGGACGTCGAGTAAAATTTTGTAAAATCCACATTTATGTTAATGAGTTTGATTACTTTCTTTTTTTTTGAGGAAAATAATGTCAACCAGCAAAATAACTTGTTTATAAAAATTAGTTGATTAGTTAGTGGCATCATGCTCCTAGTTGTCCTCACCCCAATTGGTCAGATTAGCATTTGCTTAAGGTAATGCTTCCAGTCTTGTATTCCATCTCTCTTTATTACGCAGCGAGATGCCCAAGCAAGCAATTACGTCATCTATGTGATAGGACTTAGATTGATTACATCCATACTTTTATCACTTGTGACACAAGCAGCAATATTGTGGTACAAGAATCCACCTTCATTGAGGACAATTTCTTCATTTCCATTTTAGCTTTGTCAGTTTATTCAATGAAATCAATAAGCATCAAAATGCTAATACTTAAGTGATGCAAAATAAAAAGCATAATGTTAATATTGCATTATGTGACTACTTGATTATTTTATATTATGGAGGTTCTTAAGTTTAATATTATGCTGTCTGAAGATAGAAATTAACATTCTCTAGGAAAATGTGAAATTCAAAATAGCAAGGTCTAAAGTTACACTTATTTCAACTGGGAGAACAGTCACTGGGTTGAATGAAAAGAAAAAAGGATTTTGAATTTATTTAAAATTCTCCAACAGTTTCACTCATGACAAAACATCTCATTGGAATGACCTGAGCTTGCATTTATCTGTGCAAAACAAAAGTAGATTTCAAAATGAGTACAAAATATTATGTCCCAAGTGAATAACTCAGATATAAGATTAAGATTCACATCAATTCTTGTAGTTTGGAACAAACAAGACAGTAGGGTGAAAATTTGTCTAATTAGATTCTGCAAAAATTCAATTTCAGCATTGAATGTTATTAATGTAGTCGGTCAGTCCTAAAAATGCTCTAGTCTCATGCAAATGAAACATAAAGGTGTGTGACATATTTCATAAACCAAGATAAGTCTGGCATCCAAATACAATTGAAATTAGCAAAGACGTAAGCTAAAATATATAAAGAATTTCTTTATCAAAATGTGTTACAGGGATTCTTCTAGAAAATGGATGCAAGGGTTCCAGAAACTATGTTTTCTATTGAATAATTCAAGATTATGATATTTTATTTGCTGTAAACATATAATTTGGTACTGATATATAATACATCAAAGCTGGGACATCAGTCTGGATCAAAATGTTTCTGTACAAATTAATAAAAAAATCTTTATTTACATATAGTAGAGGGATGTTATCAATATCTTTTTCATGTAGCTAATCACAAGAGCACAATTGTGAAGAGAAATTTTACAAAACAATTAGCATAATACAAATTTACTCAAATTTCACATAGGAAGTTTTTCTTACTCAAAATTGAAACTGTGAATATGGGAAACACGTAGGAAGAATTGTCATTGAAGAGATGAGACAAATCTGTAAATGCTATAATAAAAACAAGACAAGTCTGCTAATCTGTAAATAGTATTTTAGTAACATTTACTCTTTTCACAGAGAAACCACTCGAGTTATTTCTATGATTAAAATCACCATCAAATTCCAGAATGAAAGAGAAACATAAAAAAACAACAGAACATTCATTGCAAATTTAAAAAACTGAAACACACAACTTAAATATTATATATTTCAATGAGCCATACAAAACCGTATGACTAATGAAACAAATAGATGAAGACCAATGAGCTTTTGTTGGATTTATAAGGACCTTTCATTTATTGTAGCCATCCATTGGAGCAGCCAAGATCCAAGTATTTTCCAAAGATATTGCTATTGCGTAATGTCTGTCTTTTATGTACTGTATTTACAAGTCTTGTGATGATCAATAAGTTTTTATTTTCGAACTATAACTTGCAGACTTCATGCACTCTTCTATAACACATAGCACAAATTCATGTTTATTTGCCACATATTTAGTTTCACTATGGAACAAATGCATACCAAAATTGATATCACAAAGAAAAATATTACAACAGTCTTAAAGGAAACTTTATAAACTTTTGTGGCTCACTGCTATGTAATCACTGAATATCTAAACAATAGCACACCAAAAAAACATAAAACCTCAGGTATCACACGTTGTAGAATAGGCAAATGCCCACATTAATGATTTCCCCACAGAACTCCAGTCCTCTTGCCAACAAGCAATAGATGTTTAAAGACTGATGCTAACAGAAGGCAAACAGTAGATAGGTATAGCACAAAAAATAGAACCATCAAGACAGAACTAGAGTAAATATATATTACAGCAATATATTTCTTACACCTAGCTACTGTTGGCATAGTGAGAAAAGGCAGTAAACGATCTGATTTCTACACCTAAGGCAGATTAATTGCCTAAGTGAGTATGTGGATCTGTTGTAGCTTCATAAGGCCAGTGGTCTGGGCGAGATGTAGAGGCGGCGCCATGTGGTACAAGCGCGGTGTGTCCAAAGGGCAGTGTTGCGCTACACCTGCCGCAGAGTGCCGAGGTATTGCACCTTGCTTTGCAGAACGCGTCGCAGCTCCCGCAACGACGCGCGCAGACTATCCGCGAGGCGAGCGCGAACGAGCGCCGCAGCCGAAGGAGGCGGACCTGGGGTCGGGGGAGCCTGCTCGCCACTGCCTCCTCCTCCTTCAACAGCCAGCGAGGCAAGGCGTGCTACCACTTCCTCATCCCCTCCCGGTGTCAAATCCGCTTCTGCTTCCACCGCCTCAGCTGCTCCTTCCCAGTCGGCCAACGCTGCGTCCAAGGTGAGTGCAGCTGCGTGCAACGCGCCTGCTAGTCCGCTTAGACAACCCACGGACCAGTCCCCGTCGACGGTCGTCGCGGGACACGTTCCGGCTTTAGTCGCCCCCGCTGCGGCAGCACCACCTTCCTGAGGTTTACGTCGACGCGCGCGGCGTACGTTAGCGCCGGGGCCGGGCAGAGGTTGAAGCGCCGCACGTCCCGCCCCCACGAGCAGCGCTGCCAGGGCTAACATTTCGGTGGCGGCGACGGCTAGAGCTAGCGACTGGCGGCGGTCAGCGAGTGCGTCTGGCAGTGAAGGTTCGGGCCCCGCTGCGGCGCGCGCCTGGGACCTCGCCCGCGCCGCCGCCCGCGCCGCTGCAGCTGCTGCGCCATCCGCCGCTGCCGCTGCTCGCCGTTCCGCGTCTTCGCGCTCTCCTCCACCTCCTTGACTCGCCGCCGCGCAGGCCGCCAGGGCAGCCGCCGCGTCCGCCAAGGGAGGCATCGACCCTGCCGCCACTAGGGTATGCAGACGCGAGGGAGGCGGAGTACAAGCAGGCGCAGGGGCGGCGGGTGGAGGAGGACGAGACGCGGCCGCCTCTGCGGCTGCGCTCAGCTCCAATGCTAGCTGCTCCAGTAATGCGCAGGGCGAGGTTGAAGACGCGGCTTCCGTCTCTCCACCGTTGACTAGTGTTCCTTCCGTGGCGCGGGGACCAGATGCGGTGGTGGAGGTGGCAGGTGGAGTTGTCGGAAGTTCGGCGGCGGCCGCCAAAACACGCAGGAGCAGAGAGCGTACTCGCAGCAACGCCACGTCGTCCCCGAAGCTCTGCCGCAGATGCTCTTGCGTCACTTGCCTGAAATACATAAATGGCCCATGAAAATACCAATACATTTATTGTGTCTGACGAGTTATTCATTAGTAACATTTTATTGGTGTTATAATAGTTTGCAGTTGTACAAAAAAATCTATCCAACATAGTTTATTAATCAATTTACTCCCAAAACAAGAAATCTACTTCACGATAACATTCCTGTTCATTAGTGAAAAAATACCAAATGAAAAGCACACACTCTGTTCAAATTTTCTTTTCTACACCTTTATACCAAAAATACTATTTTATGGTTATTTTTCTTTCTTATTTCCTCTCATTTTCAACAATTATTTCTCACTTTTATGAAACCATTACGAGTTCAAATCATAAAAACAATGACATTCTAGTAGAGTAGCAGAGAGTATTTCTGAAAACATTAAGGTTCCGTTTAAAAAAAAGGTCAATTAAAATAACCCTGCAGAACAGATTTAATTATTTGAAAAGTAATTATATTCATTTAATGTTTATGCACTTTCTTGGATATTTCTTAAAACATCAGAATTAAAACAACAATTATGGCCAAACATTACCAAAGACATCAGTACATATACACACCCTCATTCAGACCCACGATAAGCTATTTAAATCAAGCTACAAATCTTTCCAAATTTTATTTCTAGATGGAGAATATTCTGTGGAAAACAACGATAAGATCACTCAGAAAATTACTGTGATTATCTAGAATTAGAAATATCTAGGAGTTCCAATAATTCAAAAGTTATCACTTGAAATTACACTATCTATGAATGTTGTAATGTACTTATCATAAAAAACATTTTTATGCAATAAGCTTCATACCCATCAGAGCAACTAGGCAAAAGTACCCCCCCCCCCAAAAAAAAAAAAAAAGTTTCAAATGTTAGTTTGAACTAGTCCCTACCCAGTGGTGATGAATTTTCATACCCTTACAGTGCAAAAATTTTACTTTAAATTACTATGAAGAGACTTTCACAGGCTTAAATTTTTTTGATATCCTGACAAAAGTATTGGCTTAACGTAATAAAAAGAACCTACCAGAACATAGCAAATGTAAGTAGGAACGCAATGACATTAAGATTGTTATAGCTTACGGGGCATTTACGAAAGTAATTTGACAAAAACTGCAAAAAATACTGTTTAAATGGAAACGGCAGCTGCAACTTGTTATTAAAGACAATGCAACCCTTGATAAAGAAAGAGTCAAAAAACAATCTAAATTGTTATCAAGTTTTAAAATCAAAAAATAATTGTCCTCATCCATCATTAAAAAACTGAAGAGCAATTAATTAATTAGAACTCCTTTGGTGAATATTTCCAAGTTTCATGAATAGTTTACAACTTGTTTGCAGTGAAAGGGGACAAAATACCATTATGCAACAAATTTCAGAGCTGGAAACTGTGGAAATTGTTATTCACTTAAACCAGGTGCCATTACTGATAAAATTTGCTGTGTTGATGAATCAAAACTCTGAAGATCATGAGTTTACTCCAAAACCAACTTGAAAATAAGTTTTACTACAATCAACATCCCAGGATATAAAATTTTTTATGATACATGTTGTAACTAATTCCTTTTACAGATTAAAAATTTTTCATTTGGTTCACTTAATACAGAAGTAACTTCCTGGCTCCATAATAAATAGCAAGTTCCTCTCTTTCCCTCATTGACACTCCCCAACTCGGCTAACTCCTCTCCAATTCAGACACCCAGAATGATAGCAGCTCCCTGGACTTTCCTCTGTATCTGAAGAACATGCAAGTTTTCCTCATAACAATTATTCTATTATGTTTAATCCTTACTCTTGTTAATGATCTAGGTGTCAAGGTAGCAAAAGAATACATAACAAGTTCTCATTTCATCTAGACCATGCTGTAGTTGTATTATGTCCCAACTACAATTCATTTTGTTTCATTCACTAAAATTCATCCAAATTGATCATATAAGACTTGGGGGAAAAAAACAACTTATTTCATATTAGGAAAAAAAAGTCAATGAAGTAAACAAAATGCAGTAAATGTTATGAAATGTTCTGCATGATGAATGTCATAGTAGCTTAAAATCCCTTTTAACAACTTGAGAATGAATAAAACCTCCAAACGAGCAGTTTACCTGCTTGGCGGTTCCCAACCAGTGAGGATGCTGGTGTCTCTGTTGTCTTGCAGGGCATCCCATGCTACTGAGTCCTTCCATGGCTGCACCTCCATACCCGCAAGAGATGCACGTGCTGCGTTTGCAGTTGGACATTCCACCACCTCCAAAAGCATACGTTCCACTGTTGTAAGGGCATAATGCAGGGAATTGTTCAGTCTCTCACAAAATTCAACAAACTCGAGGATTTTCAGGAATGAGCCAAACTTGTATGAGTAGGTTAGGTGGTCAACTCCCTGTGGGGTAGAAAAAAATGCATTCAAATTCATATTTTTTATTCAGAGAAAATTGACATAACTAAGTTTATCGAGAATGCTTAAGTTCAGTTAAAGTTAGATTAAAGTAGGATATCTTGGGCAACATATTTTTAAAGGAGTTTCTGTGTACTTTACATTTTGTCATATCTTGACTAATATTTCAACTGAGTTGTAGGTACATTTGAGACATTCTACTTCAATATATTTCTTTGATTATACATCCTTTTTTAAAGGAAAGTTGTCTCAAGACATTTGTTTTCGTCAACACTTCAAAATTAGACACATTACTGTCGGATAAATAAGTTGTGTGCATAGCTACTGCCTTGTTAGGGTTATGTTCCCCATAATCTGCTACAGTTTTCCCTTTGATCAGGTTTTTAACATGAAGACTAGCCTACTCCCACACTACCCCACTGTAATGCAGTGGAACAGCATCAAAGACCCTCCTCTCAGAATGAGTTTCATAATTTATGAAAAATAATACATGAAAATGGAAAAAAGATTATTGGTTACAATAAGAATAAGTATGGACCTGAAAAAATAGCAGGTTTTTTAAAAACCAAATTAGATTCTATTTCACAAAAATATATAAAATCCATTTGAACATAAACAATCATTTAATAACAAAGAAATCTGACACTCAAATAACATTTTAAAAAATGTGAAAATAATGATTAATTTGAAAGCTAACAAAACATGTGCACGCAACAGTAAAAAAAAAAAGTTTTAAAAGCCCGTTTCTTTATTATACCTTTTAGAAAGCTTATCAACATTTCAAAATTAAGCATTATCCGCATTAAGATCCTTCTTCTGTCACAACAGATTTATGTTGAGAAAAACACCACTCGCTTACCAAACCCTTAAACAGGTAAGCTTATTAACTATCTTGCACCCCAGAATCAACACCTTAATTCATACACGTAATAGAAAATCATCACTGATTTCACCATGCGAGAGCAAAATGCATCCAAACACTTTTTGTCTATTGAAAAACAATAGGGAAATGAAATACATCAGTATTCTTTTGCTCACAGCACTGTTTTATCAATTCACAAATGTGGACTTAATTATGTTTAAAATAAAAAGAGAGAAATATTGTGCCTACAGAGTACCCAATCTATATGAATACTATAATATGATCATCCCTACCTCACCAATTCTTTTTCATATCCTAATACATATGTTCACACCAAAGCCAACTTGTTTATATTTTTCACCCCCAAGATTAGCACAATTCCAAAACACTTACTTAAACCACATCCATCCCACTTCTTCCATCCCTTTAAATCACAATGCAATTGAGCAACTCTTTATGCCGATACAATGTTCACTCGCCCAGTATGCCGCAACCATCTCAATTTTTTGTCTCTGCATCTCCCAAGGTCCGTTTCTTCACCTTTCACCCTTTGCATCCATACCCTAAACGACCACATACCAAAATCCCTTTTTCCACCTCAACCATCCATCTCCTCGTCCTTCCTACAGTATCCATTTCCAGCTCTTCTTCCCCATCACTTCATCTCTCGTCATTTTCCTTGTCCATATGCTCCACCTAGCAACAGCTATCTTGCAATTTTCAGACCTTCGCCACCATGTGTGCCCCTCATGGAATTTTCCAATGCTGCGCAGTGGCTCCCACGTCTTTCTCCTCTTATGCCAGATGCTGGCTAGTGGAGTCAGCAATGCTTACACGAATGACTACTCCCAGTCAGCCCTGAATATCTCCTGTTGAATTTCTTTTTAGTGATTTTTATAGTCAATATTTACTGACATTGCAAATGTGGGACACCTCTTAGCCTGCACAACAATCCATATTTGTAGGAACCCTTGTTTCACCATAGGCATTTCAAGAGTATAAATAAAACGTGAACTGAATGCTTTTAAAACTTACAATATGTATAACGTAATTTTTAGTTATGTATCAGTTTATAAGGGACCAATCATATTGTTTTTATACATTATTTTAAATTAAATATCATTGACTAGAATATGAACAAATGAAAGTATAATGTTTTCTCTTAGGTTCTTTTTATGATCTGTCAAAATAATCATAATGAATGTTGTTAGAAATATTGATTATCAATAAACAAACATTAAATATAATATAATTTTCTTTAATAAAATATTGTAGATGAGGTTGCAATAGTGGTAGAATTCAGTATTCTGATAGTAACAATATTACTAAGAACAAAATGAATACATTTACAAAACTTCACAGAAAGGAATCAACTCACATCTTTGTAGTTAGCGGTGAAAAACTTGAGAGTTATTTCATAAAGAGCTGCAGCTGCTCGAAGTTGTCCCAATTGCGCCAACTGAGCACAGTGAAGGTAGCCCAACGAGTCAAGTTGCATATGTTTCACATCCAACAGTTCGTATACAGCATCTGCAGCTGCACCTGCCCCAAGTGCAGTATACATACGCAGAAGCAGAAGTTTTATATGGAAGTTGGCTGGAGAGCGAGCCAGCGCCAACTCCAGAGTTTGAGCAGCACGTACTAGGGGAGCACTACGGCCCGTTGCCAACCAGCTGTCCATTAAAACATGTGCTGCCAGCAGCGCATATGGATCATTGCACCTAAGAGAAGAAGGTACTCAGTCCACTGCTCCCATTTCCATCCCAGCAAAGAAATTATTACGGAAAATACCTTCACACTTCATTTTATTGACTCAGAAAAACCATCAGAAAATGCTGATTAAAAAATCAAAGAGATTGTATGAACTTTTTGTGATTCATAAAACACCAGAATAAACAGAAATATATTCACTCCTTCCTCTACACAACTCATCCATTAACTCAAAAGTACATACGACAAAGAGTAAAGGGTCCAGAACAGTAGTCTTTGGTATTCCAGTTATTATTTTTCATATACTGTAAATATTGCCAATGTTGACAACTTTTTGCAAAAATAATAGATAGAGGTCATCCAGTGTTAAACTATTATTAAAAATATACTTGAGAAGTTATCGAATATAGTGTATAAAATACATATATGACTCATGACAAAAATATCAGAATTCTCATTACCTAAAGTTAATTCCGTTCATGAAATGAAAAATATTTCATTTGTTAGGCTTACTTACAGTAAAAGTTCGTAACATCAACTTACGCAAACTCAGTCTGAAGATTCTCTGGACAGATATCAGCACTCTCTCGATAGAATCGCTGCAGTTCCGAGGCCAAATTTTGCCTTTGAAGCTCAGTAAGTTCTAGATGAGCACCCAACATACGTGCTAGTTGCAGACCACACACATGCCTCTGGAGAGCTGCAGCTCCACCTGATGGCACTCGTTTGGTTATTGCAGCCACTCGCTGTAGGAAAGGACCTTCATCAGCGGGTGTTAGGAGAGGAAGGAAGCGACGAAGATCTGACACACAGCACGGCTTGTGTGCAAAGTGCTCCACATAACGCATCAGCAAGTCAACCGGTGAACCTGTAGTTGCAGAAAAATGTTAAAATATCAAAATAATTTTTTGAAGAATATCATTGAAACAGATATATTCGGACTATGAAATTCCAAAATTCAAAAGAACATAAATTCAAGTAATACAATACTGAAATAACAAAACAAAGTGCTAAAATTAGAAGTGTATCTGAAAAATACATTCCTTACAGGTAGAACTACATGTTACTACACAACCTATATAGAATACATTCTTTTATCATTATTATTTGCGTATCATGAACAAAGATTTTATTTTCTATAGAAGAACATCTTTGTTTCTTTGAAACATATGACTATCTTTTGATACACATAGCTTTCAAATTAACCGGATTATTATGGTACTTCAGTAAAACGATAGGATAATATCTTTCTCGATCAATCAGTTTTGTTCTTGCCAATCAAACTTTTGGCGGAATTACGAAGAATACTTTGGACTCTTACAGAGGAGACACTATACTCAAAGCCATGTTACTTTGCCTCGAGAAATTTAACTTTAGGAAAAAAGAACATGAACAGAAACGCACTCTGTTTATTAATTTATTGTATATTAGTCACAGTAAATTACTTTATACAATATGGTCATAGCATGGTCATAGGCAGTTTGTAACAGCCCTCTTGACAATGAATTATTTCTTTATTTATTGTCAGTATAACTTGCTTGATGTTGGTAGTGCACAATATAGCCAACACTTTTACTTCGCCATGGTCCAGAAGACTTATGTTAATTGTACCTCTCGTTATGTTGCCAGGACATTCGAATTTCTCAAAACTTAAAACCATTGCCAACCTCAGTCATCAATTCAATTCACTTACTCTTGTGGCAGTATTCCATTCTTTCTGCATCGAGTGTGAGGAATGAATATTACATTGTGTCTTAGCTTTTTCTGATATTATCTTGAACTCCTTTACAGCAAATAGTCACTTTAGTGACTACCATTAATATTAATTCGGAAATTACTTAAATTTGTAGATGTTGGCAATCTGTATTAGGTAGCCATATTGCATAATTTTTGGCAAAGTTAAATGACTAAGTATACAATAAAATAATAGTATGTCACACCCTCCATTTTCATTATTAGCTCAGTACCAGTTTGTAAACTGTTGCTTCCATCAACTACAGCTGACTAATCTTCTTGTACTTGTAAGGTGGCANAAAAAAAAAAAAAAAAAAAAAAAAAAAAAAAAAAAAAAAAAAAAAAAAAAAAAAAAAAAAAAAAAAAAAAAAACAACAACCTTGAAGTTCAACAATCTATTCTAGAAGATATGAATAAATATAAATACTCACTCCCAAACCTTATTTCTAAGTCCAAATTTAATGTAACACTAAAGTTTACATTAAGCAAACAAAAAGTAACATTGAAAATAGAAATAAGAAAATTAAATTAGGTTAAATATTTGTACAACCACTTGTCACTGCAGATGTGCTAGAAGGTCAATTGGTAGGAGTTGATTGGAGTAACAGCTTCCAAAACTAGTCCAGGGTGAATAATGTAAGTAGAAAGTGTGACCGATAACACTCAATTTATATATTTTTGTGGTGACTACACTGTAAATTCACGAAGTATTTCACTTTGCAAAACTGACAAACAAGTCTGAAGGGAACAAAACATGCCGATCAATCAAGATTTTTTTTTTTTGTGGGGCTTTAAGGGTTCGTCAACAGCAAGGTCATTAGAACCCAAATTGAGGCAAGGTCATAAAAATTGAGGAAGAACGTTTGGAAGGTAAAGAAGTGTATAAACGTTTTCTTCAAATCTGTGCACAAAACATACATTTCAAAAGAATATTTTAAGCAGCAAATCACACTGATTACTCTCCCGATTCAAAAGCCTTTGAAATCTCCTGATACAATAAAATTTATTCAAAAGAATACTTTAAATTGTTTTCTCCAGTCCACCAACTGATCTATACCTAAGGACAGGACTGCAACAGAATTCGCCAAAGAAGGAAATGTTGCACAAGAAAAGTTATAATATAAAGGAAAATATTTATACAAAATGTAAGTTCTACTTCTGTTCCAAAAATGATAATAGATTATTATTATTATTATTTACAAAAAATTTAAAACAAAAGTCTTAAAAATTGAATAAAATACATTCACATAGAAGCTAGGTCAATATTCTGTCTCCAAATATTTTATATCTATGTTTCAAGGAAGAAAATAGAAAATGCTGACTAGTGCACATTAAAAAAACACTCTAACCAAGAAACACATTTAAAGAATGTTTGTGCAAATATATTTTTAATTCTTATGATAAAAAAGCTCCCATCTCAAAGTGTTAGCTTTATAATAAGTATCTACTGACCTAAATGAGGAAGTGGATCAATGCCTCTTTCAGATAGCATCCTATACAACTCGAGCTGGACCAAATATGGTCCACGTAATCGACGAACTTCTTTATCTGCAGCCTTAACTATGTGGTCCAAAAATTTAATACAGGCAGCAAGTGTAGTATCTGCCTCATCCCAGGCTATATCTGTCGAATCAGACTTGGAGCCCACTTTGTTTGTACTATCTTGATTGTTATTTATATTATTTGTAGTGGTGGGACTCCCAGTCTTCAAAGTGTTGTTGTTGCCATTCTGCTGGCCAGAATCAAATAATTTTAGGCATGTTGTGAGGTAATTGGTCAAATATGACCACCGATCCAAGCTGAAAAACAGAGACCACTTAAGAATAATAACAAATAACCGAGAAGTTGATTAAAAAAAAGAAAATATGTATGTACATAATCATAATTAAATTTGATCAATAAATTATCTTCATTGATTAGTACTTAGTAGTCATAATTAAATAATTTTACGGTAACAAGAATAAATCAATAAAATAGAAGTTGGCATTAATGAACAGAATTAAATTTATTTTTTTATTACAACTTAAGAAACATAGAAACAGGCTTCCATGGCCAGAGTAAGTATAAACTTGTTTGTCCGGGACAAACCGTGTCTCAGAGGACAGAACTACCAACATTTCGGCCATCTTGCTGTGGTCTTCTGATGGCTACTTTGGCAAAGCAGCGGCTTAGGTCAGTACAACTCTGAGATTGCCCTGAATAAGGCCACAGCAAGATGGCCGAAATGTTAGTACTTCTTTTTACTGAGAAGCAGTTTGTCCCAGTTGAACAAGTTTATATTAAAAACATACTTTATTGGTCATTTATATGATATACATTTTATGGAGAAAATTCTTCTTTTTAAATTCTTATTCAATTTTTTTATTAAAAATATGTCAGAAGATTAGTTTATGTTCTTGGAAATTTTCCATAATTTTAACAGAAAAATTAAATAAATCACAGAACATTAAAAAAATTACTCAGATATTTTTTTCAAAAGTTTCAATAATTTGATAATCTTACTACAGCATTAATATCTGTTGGACCAGCATATAATTATAGATGAAAAATTAAGGATAGCATGTGGGGTGAGAGTTCATGTTTGGGATAGGAATTCAGATATTGTATTGTATATTTTCCAGCCAGATAATTCTGAGTAAAACATTCTGTTGCAGTTTATGTACGTGAGTGCACGTAAACCTGTTACCATTGTCAGCATAGTGACATTGGTACACAACTCACAAGTGCTAAGTAAAAAGTTTGTTTCTCTCAAAAGGAAACTATTTCCTCACCCTTTTATAGAGAAGTTTTTCATGCATTCATTCAAAAAATAACTCATTTTTGCTATGAATTGAATTAATGAAATATAGTATTCAATAATTGTACTGAAAAGTAACTATAGTATTCAATAATTATAACAAATGTAACTAAAGTACTCAATAAATATTATGAAACAGTTACATTTTTTCATGGAAAAAATTTTCCCAAAAAACTTCAAAACTTTTTAAAAATTTATTTCTAATCATCATGTACATACATGGGCAAATGTCCCCCCACAGGGAACTTATATCTAGTAAGTACGTGTTTGGCAAACACGGGGCCCCGAGGTGAGTCTGGCAGTTTCCACTTACTTGTGCTAGGCTCCTTCCTTTCTCTTTCCTGACCTTCCTTGTCACCTCTTGTTCTTTTTGATCCCGACGCTAGTAGGTTGCGAGGGCTAGGGTATCTTTCATTTTCCTCATTTTTTTGTTCTCCCCTCATTTTTTGTCCTTAATGTTTTGATGTATGTTTTGAGATATGTTTTTATATATTGTAATTCAGGAGGGTTTTTAGTGGGTATGGTTGAGTTGTTTGGCGAGTCCCACACGCGGGGAGAGTCATGTTGGCTCTCCTCAGTGCGTAACTGCAAATGTTCCCTATACTTTTTGTTCCCTTTTCTGCATAACAGGATGGAACAAATCAAACAAATTTAGTGCCATACATTAGAGCATTAAAAAGTACGTTTGAGGTTTCCTATTATTTCATCTTTAACTTTTTTCTTCCTGAGATAACAGAATTTAAAAATTACATCAAGAAAAGATGCTACTTTACTAATTTATTTGAAAAGAATGTTATTTGAAAGTCTGACATAGATCCAGGTAAATAAAATAGTATTGCAAATAGCGTCTAGCATCCTCACCAGCTGGATAGTAAAATTCTTATAACTTATCCATCCAATAAGGGTAGATTTATTTCATTGCATAGCTCTACTACCAGATAGGTAATTTTAACCGGTCGATAGGTGAGCTGGTAAGCATGATCAGGGTAAGTGAACTTCAAATATGGTTGCCGTGGAGGTTGCCAATAACCATATTTTTGAAAAAAGTGATAACCCTTACTTCGTAAGTTTTTTTCTAAAGAAAGTGATAATATAAATGATCTTGACAATAAGTATAAAAAATTACTCTCAAATCAGTAAAGAGAAATAGAAATTAAAAATTCAAACAGTTAAACCTTATGAATAAATAAAATGAATAGTTAAATCTTTCTTTGATATGGTTATGTTATATGAGATATAAAATTTGGATGAAAAAAATATTAATTGATAAGTGATCAAGAGCATTATCAGAGCAAGTGTATTGTCCTTTCAACTATTTTTCGATTATTTCCCAATGAATGTGTCCTTCATGTTTCTTCCATTTTCAGTCCACTCCTCGGTGAAACACAAGCTTGCATTGTGATATTTTGAAGGCAGTATCTGGTATGTTGTAAATATACCGTGTCACTGTCCCCTACATTCTTATCCTTCAGCATTTTATCATTAGTTCTCGCAAAAATGGTAACGTTGAATAGTTTGCTCCCAAGACCAACTTAAAATCAAGTGACTGAAAAAGGTCTGGTTCTGGTCATCTAATTTAGACACATTTCGACACAACCTGGAGTTTTACTGCCATCTGGCTCTGACAGATAGGGGCAATGTTTCTCAAATAAGAAGCTAACTTGAATTGAAAGTTGATTTAAATTTTATATCACTCAATTAATTGAATAGAAAGTGTTGATGATTCTATGTTGATATTCTATATATGCATCAGCTGTGTTATATATAAAAGGTAATTTATTTAATTTATAATGACAGATCTTTAATCAAATCAGTCTAATTCACCTAGTAAAATCAATGAAAAGTCAGTAAAAACATATGAAAATGTATATACATTTCATAACAATGAATACTATAAATTATTAATTTAATTAACAACATTATGTACAACTTATCATCTTAAATAAAATGTATAAAAACATAATAACAAAGAAGAAAAAGAGTTCCTTGATAGAGAATCAAATTTGGCATTTCGCACTTGATAAGCCACGCAGACTAATGAACATATAAAATAAATAGGAATTTAAATTAAAATCAGAATTGAAAAATTTTGATCTTGTTGTAACAATAACAATAATGAAACAAAACGCATCTTGTGTGTGCCAATTCAACTTGCACAATATTTAATTGTAATGATACACCATTAAATAAAGATTTTAACTGGACAAAAATCCTCCAGACATAAAACTTGTCAGAAAGTTAGGTTTCGGAGTCACTTTAATGGGGAAAGAAAATCGGACACCCCAGTGGGTTCCCCTGGGGTGGGTGGGTTGAAAGGGGTTGCAAAACTCTTTTTTGTAAATATTTCAAAAACTATGCAAAATATATAAATAAATAAAAAATTAAAAGTAAAAGTTGAAGCTGACAAAATTTGCAACAAATTTGGTCATAAGTAATGTTTTTGTCAGAAGCACAGAAAACGAGATATGAGCACTCAAAGCTGAGATCTTTTTTTCAGAATTCTTCATTTACGGCATTTTTGCAAAAATGCGAGGAAATAGCATTTTTTTTTAATTTAGACCGATTTTTGTGCAGTAAAAACTGCTAAATATGGATATGTAAGTGTTTGTATATGTAATACCATGTATTTGGACATATATTTTTGCATTTATGTATTTATGCACACACACTTCTTCTTCTTCCTTGCCGTATGTCCCATCATTTGGGGTCGGCCCTCCTCGTTTTTAGGCGCCAAGAGACTCTGTCTTGGGTTGTCTCTATATCTAGCTCTGCACGTTCCAAGTCCTTGGTAACGGTTGTCCACCACGTGGCAAGTGGCCTCCCTCTACCCTTCTTCTTCTCTGGTATGGCTAGGGCTTTCTTAGCAGCGTACTCTTCATCTCGCCTCATCACGTGTCCCAGCCATCGCATACGACTCTCGACCATTTTGTCTCCGATGGGTGCGACTTTAAAGGATCCCCTGATATGTTCATTACGAACCTTATCGAGTCTTGTCACCCCTGCTGCCCATCGTAACATTTTCATCTCATTCGTATGCAGCTTTTGTTCATGAGCTTTCTTGGCCGCCCAACACTCTGCACCGTACAACAAAGTAGGTCGCACAGCCGTCTTATAGATTTTACCCTTAAGCTGTATAGGCATTCGGCTGTCACAGAGCACTCCTGATAGAGCTCTCCATCTCAGCCACGCTGCATTTACTCTGTGGGCTACATCTGCATCTATATTGGCGTCTGCAGTTAACATTGACCCAAGGTACTTAAATTGTTGGACCCCATGCAGTGGCTGCCCATCGATACAGATATCTCGAGCAGCCGGTTCCAGCCGGTCGTTGAAACTGCACTTGAGATACTCGGTCTTGCTCCGGCTAATGCGGAGACCATTATTCTCGAGAGCTTGTCTCCATTGCTCGAGAGTGACTTGAAGTTGAACCGCACATTTGTCAACAAGCACAACATCATCCGCATAGAGCATGCTGTATGGCAGTGGAGATTGGATGTCTTTAGTGAGGTAATCCATCGTGAGGTTAAAAAGGAACGGACTAAGCGCCGAGCCCTGATGAACTCCAACTTTTACTTCGAACGGTTCGCTAAGTCCGGCTAGGCTTCTAACTTGTGTGCTGATGCAATCATACATATCCTTGACTAACTTAATATAGTATTCTGGTATTTGTTGTACTCTCATAGCTTGCCACACCAGTTTTCGAGGCACTCTATCGAAGGCTTTTTCCAGATCTATGAACACTAGATTAAGGTCTTCTCTGTTAGTTCGATGTTTTTCCATGAGGATTCTTATTGTCTGAATGGCATCTGTAGTGGATTTACCTGGCGCGAACCCAAATTGACTGTCAGATATGGTTACTAGTTGACTAAGACGGTTATTAAGTATACGTTCCCAAAGTTTTAGTGTATGCGATGTTAGCTTGATACCCCTATAGTTGCTGCAGTCGCTTACGTCACCCTTGTTTTTGTAGAAAGGCACAAGGTAGCTGCTGCGCCATGACTCAGGGATCTTCATGGAAGTCAGGATTGCATTGAAGAGCTTCGCCAACCACTCTACGGCAATAGGACCGAGTAGCTTCCATAGATCACTGGGTATACTATCCGGTCCTACTGCTTTATGGTTTTTCATCTTCTTTAGCGCTCCTTGAACCTCTTCCACACAGATGCTATTCGTGGGGCCGGCTGTTCTTGGGATATTATCCAGTGGTTTGCTTGGGAACTCCTCATTGAGTAGATGTTTATAATACTGACACCATCGGGTATTGATTTTCTTGTTATCCGTCAGCAAATTACCTGTATCGTCTTTTATGTACTTGTTTATTTTGATGTCTAGACTAGCTTTGTGACGTTGTTTTGCAAGCTTGAATATGTCTTTATCATTTGCTGCGTTTTCAAGCCTAGAATAGAAGTTTACCCTAGAATCAGCTCTTGTTTGTGCTACTTCACGTTTAGCCAACTTTTTTGCAGTTTTGTATTGTATGTGGTCTTCTTCTAACCTCGAGTTCTGCCACTGTTTGAAGCACTCTTTTTTGTTCTTTAATGAGACTTTAACTTTCTCATTCCACCAGGTAGGATCTTTATTGTTACTAAGCCCACCTTTTGATGTTCCGAGTGTTAGTTCTGCTTCCTTTCTGCAGAGCTTTTCGAATCCAGCCCACATGTCTTCTGCTGTGATGTTTTCTTCATTTTGCATATCTTTGGTCATCATTTTTCGAAGCTTGTTCATCAGTTCGACTCCCTTTGCAGTGTTCAGCAAGTGCCACTTAATTTTTGGGGTTCTGTCCAGGACAAGTTTTATTGGTTTGGGTAGCTTTATACACCCTACTAAAATTCTATGCTGTGAGGTTAGGGCTTCTCCTGGTATCACCTTACAATCTTTGATAGTTTTGAGAAGTTTTCTATCGGTGAGAATGAAATCGATTTGTGACTGTTTATTTCCACTTTTATAGGTTATAAGATGTTCCATTTTCTTTTTAAAAAAAGTGTTGACTATTGCCAGATTATGTCTTGTACAAAACTCCAATATCCGCTCCCCGTCTTTATTAAGTATGCCGTAGCCAGATTCCCCATGTACGGTCCTGAATGTGGCATTACGATCACCCACATGACCATTCAGGTCCCCTCCGATGTATTTTATTTCCTCAGAAGCTATCGAGTTAACAAGATCATCGAACTCATCCCAAAACGCTTCTTTTTCGCTATCCGCACAACCTGTTTGCGGTGCGTACGCTGATATTATATTTAGAGGTGGTTGGTTATCCATGGCTAGTTTTACTGCTATCAATCGGTCACTCTTTCTGTCGATGTTAATAATACGCTGTTTGAGGTTCGAATCTAATACAATGGCCACACCATTACGCGTGTTTGTAGTGCCATGGTACAGTAGCTGGTATCCAAGTCCTAGATCTCGTGACTTTGACCCTTTCCATTTAGTCTCTTGCAGGCAACAGATGTTAATGTTCCTGGCCTGAAGAACTTTCGCCAGCTCTTGACTTCTTCCGGTAAGGGTGCCTAGGTTCCACGTGGCTAGTCTGATTTGAGACTGTGTATGCGAATTTCTATTCTTGTCATTTTTTCCGTCGCTTACGGGGGACGCCCTAGCATAATCTTCTTTATTCGCACAGTTCGCATCTTTATCGCCGTCGTCGTCGCTTCTGGGGTACGCCCTAGCTGCTATCGTTTTCTTTATTTTGCCTTTTTTCATATTTACGAGGAGGAAGATTTTGACTATAGGTTTTACAGCCGGTTGTCACCTGACGCCAAGACTGTATCTTACACTAAGTTGTGGGCGCTGCCGTTGACCCCTGTGGGTTCTTCCGCCACCATCCCTTCTGAGCGCTCCAGCCCAAACGCTCAGCGCTGCACCGACCTCGCCTTTAAAACGTTAAAGAAGCTCTATGCAGGGGTTTGATATCAGAGTATCCTTCTCCGGCCTGTTGGTCCGCGGGAGCTATTTAATTTCACTCCTACCCTCCAGACGCCATTTGCGTGACGCCCGGCGAGCGATCCCCTATCCGCCACCTGGGGACGCGTTCCCTAGGGGTGAGGCTCCCCCCGGAAAACACGGATTTATGCACACACACAGATAACAAAAACAAAAACATGGATTTTGAAGCGTTTTTAGACAAATACATGTATATAGGCTCATATATATGTGCAAATATTTGTTAGAATATATTCATATGTAAATTATACTTGTCTAAAACCAAAAATGCACATATATACATATGGATTAGTTAGTATACATATGATTTTCTTTCCCCATTAAAGTGACCCCAAAACCTATCTTTCTGCCAAGTTACATGTCTGAAGGATTTTTGTCCAGATTTTCAAACAATCAGTCTTTATTGAATGGTGTATCACCACTCCAAGGTCCCAAATCAGTTTTACAGTATTATAACAGAAGTATACAACTTGCAAGAGGAAGGACAGTTATTTCAAGCATTCTCCAGTAGTATTTAAAAATTAAAATTATTATGAGGAATGAACAATTCTACGTTGGTTGAAAAACTGATCTTATCAGCACTCAACATGAGAAGCTTTTTAAAAATAATTCATTCCTCCTATTTCTACCAAAAACCTATGACAGTCTATGTCAACATGAAGTCAATGACAGAATGAAAGACATTAATAACAATAATAAGACTTTTTCAGTAGAGTATGGAATTTTGAAAGAAGGGAAAATACAAAACAGAAAGAAACAAAAGATAAATAAGATGTGAAAAGATGGATTAACGTTATTTACTAAACTATCAACTAAAAGTTTACTTCATAAATAAACAATTTAATTTACTTAAAAGAATAAAACCCAATTCTTATGAGTTATATTGAATTAAAATTATATGCAGCATAACACTCACTCTTCTCGCAGCAACTGCTTGTAGAGAATGTTAGCTTCCCGCCACCTTTCCAGCTTCATGAGCAAGGCTGCAGTCTTCACAGGAACCACCACATACGATATGAGCTTCTCTCCCAAAGGACCTTCCACCACTCTGAGAGCATCTTCAAACTTGGACTGGAAATTTAAAAAACAGTTTTTAATCACCAATACAGATTTGAAGCATTATACATCAATTCTGTCTCTACTTCAGGTTACTCTGTTAAGGAATATGCTATCACACTAACAGGTGGGTGAAGAGATTCAGGACTCTGTTTCAAGAAGAGATAACTCACATTTACCACATTAGTTTTCTGTTATTTTACACAACTCTACTGTAGGAATTTAAAATAAAATGTATGCATATTTGTATGTAAGTGTGGGTATAAATGTGTATTCCAGCATAAGTCTCGAATGCTTGGAGCAATTTTAACCAAACATAACATGCACATCACATAATATATGGAAAAATATACTGTGGATTTAAGTGAGCCTATTGCAAATGTTTCACTTTACTAATTTATTCTTCAATAAACAAAAGTAAAATTCAATTGAAAAAGACTTTAAATGATGTACTTGTCAAAAGTTCATGTTAAAAAGTAGTGATATTGTGCATATTGCAGGAATAGATCTGATGTATCAAGACATCAAAAAAATCTTGCATTACAAGTAAACAAAAAAAATATTCCAATCAGGAATAACTGGCTGACTTAAATCACGTTTAAATAATGGCAAAATGAAGAAACATTTGAAAAAATTAAAGGAAACTAATGAAATTTTTAAGTATTAATAGGTCTTTCTTCCAAATAAGAGTTGTTTTCAAATTGATATACTTTACAGTTAATGAATGGTGCTAATAATTTTGAAGTCTCAATAATTTTCATGTGTTTTACTTTGTTTGTTAGGCTGACTATTTACCTTTTACCAACATTTCTATAACTTCCTTTAATTAATTTCATCCTAGCATTCCAACACAAAATTAGGTTAAATTACATGTCATTTGATTATTCATTATTAACACCCGAAGATAACCTGAACTAAGATTGAGATTTAGTGTTTGTGAATCTTATAGAAGAAACAAGTTAACTTTAAAAGTAGTTATATTGATTATCAGCACTACAAAAAATATTACTTGAGTGATATCAGACATGCACAAAGCTAATTAGTATTAAAAAAATGAAACTGGGATTTTGAGCAGCTGGCATATCAACGAGTATTTATTCACCTATCCGCGAATAGGTTGTTGAACTTCAAGGCTCGGTAGGAGAATTACAAAATTTGCCCAACCACTCACCAACATAGTCAGTCAGCAGAAATTGATGGTGGGAGTAACAGTCCCGAAACTTGTCCTGGGCGTGTATTTCACGTAGAGTATGTCTAACATCACTCAATTATTAATTTATTTTAAAACAAAAATGGTTTCAAACAAGCAAAAAGACAAGGACTTTGTAAATAAAAGAAAACAATCCTGTTTAAGAAAAAGTGACATGAAGACGACATTCTGAAAAAACTTGTACAAAAAAATTGAAAACGCTACAAACTCACAACTTTTTCATGATTACACAATCAGAGTCCAATATTAAATATGAGAACTGGAAAAACATATTTACCCTGAAGACTCATTCAAAACCATTACAGATAAATTTGATACAAGTATTGCATAATTAAAAATTATCAAGTCAAAGACACACCTGCATCTCTAAGACCATAAGATACAGCTGCACCTCCTGTTCTGCCTCAATGCGATCTTCACATACCAGTTTCTGCACCATACGCTCTGCCAAAGGTAGAACAACTCCTTGAGCAAGACATGGTTCAGCTTTGTGGGCCTGCAGGAACAATGTATTAACAAACAGATATGAGTCAGGCACAAAACCACAACACAATAATGAATATGAAGCAAAGTGCACATGACACGCATGAGACAAAGGTTATCACACTTCATGTTAAATAAAATTGAGGTGAAGCAAGAAATAATATTTTAGGCTCAATTATTTTGTTCTTTTTCCTCAAGGTTACTTAAATAGGTAAAAACAGAATAGGGAAAACAACAGAGACCACATAGAACTCTATCTCACCTACTCCAGTCAGTAAAAGATCAATTTCAAAAATCCTTCAGTTTCATCTATGAATTTAAAAAAAAAATCAAACCTTTTTTCAGGAATTAATAATACTGAATTAGAAAAAGGGTTCTTAAGGGCTCTAATGACCTTGATGTTGAGGAGCCCTAAAGCCCCACAAAAAAAGTATTCTTATGGTAAACTGCTGGCTATAGGGAGTTAAGTGGAGTCCACTTGGGCATAAGTAATTTTCACCTGCACCGTGGACAGTATCTCAAATTAATTTAACTTTATGGCCTTTTTCATAGACAATTTTTATTTACAATTTCTCACAATGTATCAAATTCAGTTCACGTCTTTGTCAAAGTTATTGACATTTGTAACTTATTACTTAGTTTACACTGTATTTCCATAAATCAATGTGTTTCAGGAAAGCTTTATAAATTATTTTGGAAAGAAAACAGAAATGTCAAAATATAAGAAAATATTAGGCAGTATCCCAACAAAAGAAAAGGACAAAAGGGAAAATCTAATTTAAAAAAATGTAGTTTATAAAATAAACTGTGAGAATTGCCCAGCAAGTTTTCAAACAATCCACAGTATTTTCTGACCCTGCTGGAAATTGACCCTGGAGTATCTCTGTGGCAAGCAAACACAAGTCAAGTCACCAAGAGGAATTTAGAAATAATTGATATTGACAGAAAGGGGCATATTGTATATACTAGTAAAATATTTTAATACACTGCTCAACTTCTGGATGTCTAAAATTTAGTAACAGTTTGTCAGCCAATGAATTATAACTACAATTTAATGTACTGTGAGTTCCCAAAGTAATTTGCATCGTATTCTGGAAGTTCATTTCTTTTTATACTACAAATAGTAGCAGCATTTTTATAACTTTAAATGAAAAATCAGCCATTAGATAAACACACACACAAAAAAAGACTTTAAAAGAATAAAAGACTTCTTTAGGTTGATAATTTGCATTATCAAAAGCCAGTTGTTTTATTTAGAACTAATGACCACTGGTCATGGATGGATGGTCATTTATATTTTAAATCCTACGCTTGCCAGAATAATAAAAAGATAAAGGATTCATTGACTCTCAAAACTTTGAAAAAAAAAAGTGAAGAGTTAAATTTTAAAAGTTAATATAAATAGGCTGGCTGCAGGCATACTTATCTCCCAGGAATATTGCATTCAAAGGAAAACTTCATTTGAACCCCATACAATGAAATCTGCTAACACTTATCTTACTTTAGGCTGAGGTTCACCATGTAATTCCTGTCAACACACAGTGGTAACCAACCAGGATACAATAATCACCTAAACTACCAATAAACTATGATAACTTTCAGTCAGGAGAAAATGGAGATGCGCTGGGAATCGAACTTGGTACTCATGCTTGTATCACAGGGATGTTAACCACTACGGTGATATGGTAATGAGAAACCTACTCACACAGGTAACGTATTAAATACAATGCATTGCCATAATTATTTTCTTTGTATTCAGTCATTCTACTCTAAGAGATGTGGCACTCATTTTTGTTGAAACCCATTGAAGCAAGAGTTACACTGGGTTAAAAAGATCAAAGAAAAGTAACATTGTGGTTGATACTCAAATCAAGAAGGCAGCATGAACTAGGTAGTGAAATCACAAAACCAGTACTTGTAAATTCAGAAAATTACCACAAGTAAAACTCTCTAATGTTGGCTCGTGATTGAAAATTCATGGACAGTGATGCAGGTTACCCCTCTGACTTCTTGGACATGCTCACCCCCCTACCTTCCTCCCAACAGCTAATCAAAATACAATTTGCAAGAGTAATTCTATTCTCACATTACTAACTTTTAAAAATATGAAAATTAATTCAAAATTGTTTTTGTTAAATTATTGTTGCATCTCGAAGCATACATAAATCAGTATTAAAACAGTGAGTTCATTTCTCAACATTTTCCAGAAATAAAAAAAAAATTTAATTTCTGGAAAATTAAATTTTTTTGTAGGTTTCTTCTGTAGGTCTAGTTCTGCTATTATCAATCAATTTTAATTTTAATTCATTTCATACCATCCTCATATTTGATACATATAATTGCAAAATGTACCTAAATAAAATATATTTTTCTAAAACAAATTAATATTTCCAATTTTGAGATATTAACAGAAAAATTACGAAAAATATTTTTAAAACTTCATATGTTTCAACAGAACCAAGATTAACATCTTTAAAAAGTGCTAACAAATCTAAAGAGAATGGTACAAATTTCAGCCCTCTAAAGTCAGTTTTGAAGATAGAGCTAGATGAAGATTTCGAAAATCACATGAAATTACATGATTTTCAATATTTTGAAATAAATGACTAGGAAACAGTCAAAATAAAAACATATATAAACCCAGTAATTAAAGCTAAATGCTAAGAAAAAGTACCTTCCAAAGAAAAGATCAGTCATCTACAGAAAAAATTGTAAAGATGATAATAAAGTTTACATAGGGCAAAGTAGCAGAAACATCAAAATCAGACAAAAAGAACACTTATAGACACTAAATTTGGACACATTTCAAAATCGACAGTGGTCACTAATTTTAGAAATGAGTAAAATGACATTAAAAATTAGGTGATTTAGTTTAAGAAAATTAATGTCATTTTTAATTACTGACAAGAAAGCGAGTACTCATGCATCAATAAATTGGGAAGCTTCAAGGTTGCATTGGAGAACAATAATTTCAAAATTCACACCAACACTTGCAACTACAGGAACGCCAAAGGATGAGACAGCAAGGAGTTGACAATGAGAGCAAGAGTTCCTAAAACAAGTCATAGGCAAATAATTTTGAGTGGTGTGTGTGTCTGACATCACCCCATTATATTTTGTTTCCACTTATATTATTAAAAATGAAGTCCATATTGTTAATTATGGACTTTTTCTACTGGACGTCATGTATTGATGCATATTATTTAAATATATTTTTTCTCAAAATTTATGCCAGGAAAGAATGGCTCATTTACATTTTGCATTGTAGAATCACTTTTTTTTTCAAATCTTGTGACACTTTGGGAAGGTACGTAACTTAGTGAGTCGAACTGTCCGAAACAGGTCTTAAGGTGTGCTCATGGGGTTTTAAATGTACGTTAACTTAATGAATTATTTCATTTGTTAGATTTGTGTAAAATACATAAACTATAATGTAAGGCTAAGATAAAATTATTCATGATGGAAAACACATATGGAATTTACAGCAAAATCACAAAAATATACTAGTAATTGTGTGACTTGAGTCACACAATCCACTAGTATACTCAAGTTATCGAGAGTTTGGACACCAAAAGAACAAAGATAGCGGACTCGAGTGGTGTTTCAGAACAGCCACAACCAATATTTTAGAACACAAACCCTGACACTCGTTTTGACTTGGACTGCTTCAGATTGTCGTTTGATATTAAAATCATCATTTGGTAGCACTTACACTACCTTATAAGTGTATTAACACTATGGAAACAACACGGAGATTACCGTAAAATGAATTTCGTTGAAAGTAGATTAAAAATTAAGTTTTCTTGGATAATTTAGGTAAGGTATTTTTTTAAATAGGAATATTAATTTTGTATTATTCTACAAAAGATAAAAAATGAGTATTTTAAGGACAGGCTCTGCTAGAGGTAATTTGTCAAGTTTGGTGGTAGTGAATACAACATATAAGATGAAAATATCACTAAGTCGAGTAATGTACGACACAGGAGGAATCAATTGAGTAGGTTGGCAGTTCTCCCGAATTCGGTAACTTTTCGTACAGCAGCTAGACTTTACCATTCTTCAAGGATGTGTTTCGAGAACACAGCCTACTTTTTCCCTATGTTCCTCTACCAACAGTCAGCAAAGGTAAATGAGAGCAAGTACTGTCAATACATATCCTATGACAGTACTGTAAGTAGAGTGCATAGCCATGTATTTGCTAGGTAAAAAGACACGTAACAAGAGACTGAAAAACCCAAGCACACATCACAGATGTCCTCAAACTTCACTAATGGTCTCCTATGTGAAGGACAAGTTCCTATCACAGTCTTTCTATTCAATGTCAAGTCATGATCTTTGATTAAAGATCATTTGCATTAGTTTACCGACTACAATTTCAAGGAATAGTAACAATTTCTTTAAATTAATTTTCAACAAGTGACCAATAATCTTTTAATATAATATGTGCAAAAATTTTAGTATTAATCTTCAGACAATAATACTTTTGAATCTTCATAGCATAATTTTACTTTCATGGTGTATGATTCTTACTGATCTAAAATTTCCAATCTAGAGATCAACAAGATGACTAGTGATCAACAAAACGTTTTAAAAGTGAGGACTCGATATAAAGCATAGAAAATCTGGCATGGTTTAAATACATTTTCAGTAATTCTGTATTGTGTGGCTTCTGCCAGTATGGTTAAACCTTGAAGTCAAATGAAACTAAGTGTGAATCTTCAGTACAGATTTAGATAAATTTCAAGTTTATTGTATTTGTTGATGCACTTCTCCAACTGAGTAATACAAAGTAAAAGTTGTTTTCACGCTACTTATACATTTAAGTGTGGTATGTTTTCGCTTTCTATAAAATAATTTCAAGTGAATGGAAGGAAATGGTGGTACATAAGCTTGCTCAAAATCAGAGTTCATATAAGTTGTTTCCTTATATAATGACAATTTTACCCAAGTAAGAAACAGAAAGGCACACATACAACAAAAGATATTACTCCAAAACTTTAAAAAACAATTCTCCTAAATCAACTAATGAAGATTCCCAAGTTTGTAGCTTCTTTTTTACTTTAAAGAAAAATTAAAATCCACTTTTTCAAGTAGTTAAACAATATTTTTATCCATGCACAGCTTGGTGACAAAAATATTAACACACAAAGAGAATATTTATGGAAGCCAAACAAAACATTTATGATTGTCTAAAAATAATAACTTTATTACTCCCAACCTGCATAACAACACTCATGACAGCCCAAAAATAATAGGGGTTCTTAGGCTTCAATCTATACAATTGGAGAGCTGTCTGCTGTTGTCTCTTATAATCTGCTACCCGCACGTATGCCATGAAAAGGTGGGTTAGCAATTCTTCACTTGAAGGCTCTTTACGAACTGCAGCTTCATAAATCTCACAGATTTTTTCCGCTGTAACAAATCATAAAGTACCTTTGTAAAAATATTAAACCGTTCAATATAACTTTTACAGATGGAAGAATAGATTATTAATGTCATAGATTAATAAAAATGGGAACTATCTGCTTTCTTGAAGGACCAAATTAAGTTTTTGTCAATATTTGCTCATTTTGCAGTAAGATGTCTTTCATCTCATGCTAAAAGAATATCTTATCTGTCTCCCTTAGATTGATTGATTTTATAAATTGAGCAATTGAATGAATACTTGAGATGAAACCATTGACATAAGTAGAATTTATTTTGTGGTAGTAGATACATTAACATTAATAAAAAGAAACTGAATAAAGAGATTTTTTTGTGCGGGGCTTTAGGGCTCATCAACGTCAAGGTTATTCGAGTCCTTTGAGTGAAGAGATTTGAATGAACTCTTCCTCCTCCCATGACAAAGGAGAATGTGTGATTTAAAAAAATGAAAGTACTCAACCAAATAAAGCTTGGTTTTCTAAATAATTTCCTTATGGATATAAATTAAACAAGTTTCACAGGTCATTTCTCCTTTTTTTATGAACATTACTGCTTAAAACATCTTAAAAAGTGATCTGCTGCTTTGAAAGTACAATTCTGCATATATTGTGCTCAGAGAACTACATAATGCTTTTGTCATGCAATACAAAAAAAAAAGTGATCATTTTGCTTGCATATTTCTTTTGAAAATCAGTGTTTTTTGCGCTCTGAGCAGATAGTTCCTATTCTTACAGATCAGGAATAAATGTATTAAGAGCTAAAACTCTTCTTGATAACATGCAACTGATGTGAAAACAAACATTTCAAGAATCAAAATGCTAGAACACATACCAGACCAGGAAAGTACACGTAGTCTGACTCTTAGCACATCACAGGATGCCTTCACAACAGAATGATATAAAATTTATCACAAAGAATCAAATAATTCCCTGAATTCTTTCCATAAATTATTTCTCTTGACATTGTAGAAACTATTCAAGACTTTTGTTGGGTAAATTAAGTATGAAATTAAGTTTTATTGGTAATACATTATTCAATCAATTATTCAATGAAAATATATTACAGGCATTTTGAGAAGGAAATAAATACATTCTCATTTTAGTCACTAAGAAATACAAATATGAATCAGCAAAAGCTACAAAAGAACTAGAACTAGATGTTGAGTTACAAAACAACACTAAGTTTCACGACAACATGGAGAGAATTTAATGTAAATTGAAAAATAGTATCAACACACTTATGTGAGAACACACGTAAAATCTATTCTAAGGTAGATATACAAACTAACTACTTGAAGAAACAAAATAAAAAATATCCCAAGTCACATAACAGTTTGATATACAATAAATAATTATTTACCACTATTAATGACAGATATTAGGAGCCACAAGACAGGCTGCAGCATCTTCTAGAGTGCAAAAACCACTTTCCATGCAATTACCAAAATTGTGCATCACAAAAGACGTCTTCCCACCACCGCACTTACGCCGATGAACTTCTCGGTAGCAAATGGTCATGGCTTGCAGAGTAGAGTCATCAGCAGGCACTTCAGCACGAACCGCTTCCAGCAGCTGCTCACAATCTTCTTCCTTTCCCAGGCGGAGAAGCGCCAGCGCTTTCAGCACCTATCACGTTTTTCAACAATGATTAATAATACATTTATGCATCAATAGAATCTCATACAGTAAGATATTATTAAAATAAATTACACTTGATTATAAAACAATTTAAATTACACAATATGAAAAGATCATATTCACACAATAGAAACCAACTCAAAATTGTATCACAATAAGCATCATCACATAATGCTAGTCTAGTCTATTGTGTACAACACACAAATTTTTTTGATACCAAAATTCCTATATAACTTTTTATAGCCTTTATTGAGGTTGGAATTGTTTTATCTTAATTGAGGTTGGAATTGAATTTTCACTTAAGAGATGTAAGAAATGAATTAACTTTACTTCACAACAACTTATCCTTTCCAAGGTTTCTTAAATCTTTACTCAAGTTTTCTTCTCACAACATTGCATTTAACATCATTTCTTACCTATTTATTAAAAACCTATTTATTAAATTTCTTCAACTGCAACCAGAAGAGATTTATAATAAAAATGTATAATAATAATCATCATTTCAAAATAATTAAATTCAAACACTACTATTCAAAAATAAAACTGGGTATTAACTTTATTTCAGAAGAATCGTACATTACAACTACCTGCGATTAATCACTTCATTAGATCATGCAATTTCTTCAATCACAAACAATAGATCTCTTAAAGTATGTTGATAGAAATTACGGGTGAATAGTGATAAGAAATTAATATATCATAAATACATATAAAAAAATAATTTCATAAATACATATAAACTATAAGAAATGAATAAATACACACAAAATGTAAGAAATAACAAAATCATAAATAATAAACAAACATTTTTCACAGATGAAACAGCCATATAATACTATCTAATATTTAATACTGCATTTTAGATCACTATTGAATAAATGCTGATACTGGCAAAATGATAAGACCAAATCAGTTCAAGTCATGCAATAATAAATCCAAGGAAATTATTACATATCAAACAAGGCTCATATGAAAGAAACTGTAATGATGGGTGAAATTTTAACTCATTTCAACTGGTGAAATGAGAAGAACATGTGAGAACAATAAAGAATTTCATAAAAAGACATGCACACATTTAACAGAAAAGAAACAAAATAGAAAATCTCCCATCCAATACTCCATTAAAATTTTAGGTCTTTGAAGACAGCATATCATCACATTTCTATCTCTTCTACTAATGAATTCTTCTCAATCTAAGGTGGTTTACTTCATTAACATATCCATAATACTCACCTTTGCACAAAGGAAATTTGGCTGTTTTTTTAAGACTTTCTCAGCTTCTTGTAAGGCCTTCTTATTATTTCCATTGTCCAACCACTCTAAAACAGAATGTTACAGTGTAAATTCAAGATTTGCCAAAAATATCTGGAGGAAGAAAATTATTTAAGAACATTTATTCAAACAAACACAATTGAACTGACAATTTGAAGTAAATTTTCAATAATTTTCTTCTTCTATAAAAAGCTTGGCCATAGATATCATAGAACATTTAAGAATCACAATAATAAGTAATGAATGGCCATGTTTACATGGTGAGGCAGTACAACCCTGTTTAGCACACCCATCAAATACTTGAAGTAACTCAAACATGACATTGGTACAAGGGACTCTGACATTAGGGTCAATAAACTGAGGCATTCAAACGTTTTCGCGCGTCAAGCATACGCATTTACCATATATTGGACGAAGTCTTCTTTCACCTACACTGCTATCCACATGGGTCTTAGCAGCCATATTTAGTATAATAAGTGAGCACTAATACAGTCGAACGCGTACATGCTCGCGATTCCCAGCTCGATACACTCCCACTCTCGATCACCAAAGGTCCCGAACAAGCGAACCTAATTCAATTGACATTCGTCCCCATCACTCCGAATAAATCTTCTAATATTCCTAAATCTATGAAATGTTTGTGTAATTCGTTAAGAGTTTGAAACCGAAGAATGAAAATGGAATTAACTGCTTCAATTTCTTACCTAACCCTGGTAAAGTTCCGTCGATTCATTGTAAGGTCATTCCGGATGCGAAGAAATTCCAGATCCGGACGTATGAAAGATTGTGTGGTTCGCAAAGACCGGTCTTTAAAAAAATTCCAATTTGATATTTTTAGAGGACCTCCCTAGAGTCTGGTGATAAATTAACAAATCAATTAAAACGTTACGTGAAAAAATATCTGAAAGTTCCTTTTTGGTAAAATTATTCCCTGACACAACGGGAAAAAATTATGTAACGGAGACAGGACGTTGATAGAGCTGAGCCGGGCCCCGGAACAAAATACTGACTCGCGGGTCCCTCCGACCACACTCGGTCCGGCGTTATAGTATTTTTTTTAACCTGTGTCCTTTCCCCATTACATTCCCTTGCACAGTACAACAAATTCAGATTAGTTTTCAACTAATTGCACCCCTTATTTTACTTTCGAAAGGGCGAAACTCGCATTAAATTTATACATCGGGGGTCGGGGATCAAATTGTACTTGAATGACACATGTAAACTGATTTTGCGAACGTACAAAATCATAGAAACTGTAATAAACCAGTAGCAACACAGTGTCTCTTAGATCTCTAGAGCTAGAATAGGGAACTCGAATCCATTGTTTTCAAAAGATTGTTCAGTAATATTTTTATTATTGATAAAAAATGATGTTTACGGGTGTCATGTACTAGCAACTCTGGTTTGGTGAACATTGCTGTACTTCTAGTACACGTGCATATTGAGAAGTTTATTCTTAAATCTCAAAACTATATTCGTACAGTCATCGCCACTGTTTAAACAACCCGGGAGATTTGTGAAGCAGACCGAACTCGCAATTATTGGCACAAGTTCGGTAGAAATTTGTCGGTGTCCAGTGTTCCCAATTAAGTTTATCACGGAAAGTTTTTTAACTCAGCTCCCACCTCGAATCGGCGGCTCCTAGCATAAAGATTCTTGTACGTTGAAACCTCTTTTCTTAATTTCTCTCGCCAATCCTGCTCCAACTGAGTAGAAGAGGCAGTACTGGATACGAACAGATACGAAGATGGCGTGCAAGTCGTGTACAAGTAGTGGCCGAGTGTGAGCAAGTGTAATGTTAACAAATTGGACACGTATGCCACGACGCATGATAGTATGAGTGGTGTTTCAATGCATTACCGGTGTTCTTAGGAGTAGGGTATTATAAAATAATTTATGGCTTACAAATACGTAGGAAACAATCCTACTAGTGAATGCAACATTCCAGAAAACTATTATTTCACAGGTTATGTATCAGTAGCCTGCAGCTCATCAATGATATGTCAAAGTTTTCACTGTGATATTTAATTTTTTGTTTAAATTATGTTACAGAACTAATAATGACTAAGCTGTTGGAGTGGCTGTTAGGTGTTGGATTATTTTCAAGTGTTTGGGGTTCTCTACTGACTATCAATCTGCAATGGCATGTTGACAATTATTGGAAGACAGTTGTGTTACCTCTACCATTGTATTTGATTGGCCTTTTTGGTGTAAGTATAACAGAAAGTTGAATGTATATTATAATTATTTCAATTTGACAATTAATATCCCTCTAATATTTTTTAGGTGTATGCTGTTTGCACTGTTCTGTGGAGAGTCTATAACTTTAATAATTGTGAAGAGGCTGCCATAGAACTTAGTGAGGTTGGTATTATATTGCAGAAAATGTTTAATACAAGCATGAAAACTAAAATCTTTTCTTTTATGTGATGGATTTTATACAGTTTACAAAGCTATAAACTAATTTTTAATCAGATGACGATCCCAACTATCATGATCCTGTCCAATGGGTACTGAATGAAAATTGAGATCAAATATCAAAAAAGATTTGTGTGTCTTAAGAGCTAAAATTCATCACCTTTTTTTGTATTTATCATAATCTACTTGCAGGTGAATGTAATTTGGAAATGGGTGAGATGAAGGAGATTTGTTTTTTATTTTTCTTTCTTTTTAAGATGTATTGCTTCTTTTACAGCAAATCAAAACTGCAAGATCTGATCTTGAAAAAAAAGGTTTCAAATTTTAAAGAAAAACTGAACTGAGAAGAAGTCAGGGGAACAGTGAGAAAAGGAGAGAAATTTATTTTTTTAAATTTATTGTAAAATAGTTTGCTTAAGTTACATACATGTATATTAAAATACTTAAATGAACCATGGAACTGTCTTTTTCCATTGATAATCACATTGGTTTCTGGAACCTTTTTTCTTTTTGAAAGGATATTGCTAGAATTAAGTGTATAGTTATAGAAAAGTCACTCTTGTGATCATGTAGGCCTCCTTTGCCTTGTCACTGGTCCCAAAATAGGCTGATTGGAGAACTGAAGAGATAAATTTGTAGGGATGTTGTATAATTCAAATACAAGTACCTGCAAAAATAAATATCATAATATGGTATTTATAATAAGTTTTTGATTTACAATTAATTAAATCAAGCTACTAATAGGATAAAAATTTTCATAGATAGCATTGAAGTATATGCTTGTTTCTTGGTGAGGGGGAAATGGGACTATTACTTAATCAGTATTTCTCACCTTATTAACTCCAGGCTGTTGCAAAGGAGCAGGCCAGAATAGCGTTTTAGATGGCCCCAGATGTAGATACCGGCCCAGAGCAAATCCATTAACAAACACAACTCCCTTACCCCAACCCCTCATATCAATCCATGTGTCTATTGGTTCTTCCAAGTTTACTTCAACTCTGAAGAGAGTAGGAGCAGAAAGAAAACCTGATTCACCACCTGCTGATTCCAGTTCTACAGGTTCCCAGCCAGAAAGCCTAAATGTAAAAGAACCAAAAATGTAAAAGTTATACTAACATGAAACTAGGGAATGTCCAACAAAATATTACTTATAATATAGGTTGACCATTTTGAGATGTCTATATAATTTATTAGCTATACTTGGTGTTAACAAAACAAATTCTGTCAAGTAATCTGTTTCTAAGTGCTAAAAAAAAAAGCAAGAAGGGTTTAGAATAGGTGGTTTATATTTTCAAAGTACTGAATTAAAATACTTCTCTTGAATGCTAACGGAATATCACACATTCTTAAATTATGTAGCTACTTATTTCTTGTGAGTTGTTATTTGATTAGTGTATAATTGCTCTCAGTTCTTGAGTACAATTCTTTGTAAAATTATTTTTATGGACACGTTAAGTATATATAATTAGTCTAGCAAATTGACAGTCATCAATAACATAATAAAAAATGGGTAATAAACTCTGTGAAAATTGTAATCATACCCCAAAGGTGCCCACTACTGGTGGTGATGATAATGTAGTCAAACATGAACTCAGTTGTATAAGGGATCATGGGAGAGACCCTTCACTCACACATTTAGCCATGTAGGCTCAAATTGTAGTGGCACGTGTTCCCACGGGGATACTGTAACGCCATCCAGCTCCACATAACCAAGAAGACCCTTGCGTTGGTGGAAAGCAGTTGGTGTTCCATAGTTGACACGTCCCCAATTCTCCACCAACACTTCCAACTGTGCTGGCTGCTCACCTGCACTGCTCAGCACAACTGATGCATCCCTGTAACAAGGAATCAGTGTATAAAATATAATGAATAATACTCATATCAATATGCAAATATAATGCGGATGATCTCCATTCTTTTGTAAGGAAGAAAGATGGAAAAATTTATTGCATTTAAAACAAATGAAACTTGCTATGGTTCAATTTTATAAATATTGACACCATCAGCCTTTTCACGTGTCATAATTTTGCTCATAAAATGTTAAAATTGGGTTTCTTCAAATTAAATAAATTTTAGCCAATACTAAAAATTGATTATGACTACATAGAGGATGAAAAACCTAATTACTCGACACTCAGAAAGGCCATCCCATCAATTCTGATAAAAAGTTCCAAGATAGAAAACAAATATTTAATATCATAATTAGAAAGGGTTAATAATGTAAATGCATTCAAATATTCTTATATTATAAGTTATTAAGTATATAAAATATTATAACAATGGCACAACAAAGGATACAAAGAATTTAAAAAAATAAATAAACAATTTACAACTGATGACCTTATGATAGACCAAAGAATTGAAAAGTTGATGAATTGTACAAAATATTAACTTGAATACAAAAATATTCTGTGAGACTGACGAAGGCACAAGTGAAAACTTTTGTCCAATATGTAAGTGAATTATGTATATCATTTTCTTTTTTTATCTTCTTTTAATGTTTAAATTATTAAAATATTGAATGGGATATTTAAAACTGATATTAACTTCTTTCATGAAAATCAGTAAATTCATTCCAGTGAAGTCATTTGTTTCTATTGGAAGAGAACTTTATGGAAGGATTTCTGAATTATTTGGTTCATTTTGGAAAAGGGTGGTTCAGTCTCTTGATTATATTTCATTTGAAGATATTATTGCTGAATTTTCAATTTTGAAAGCAAGGAGGAGGATTATTTAAATTCATGACAAATTTCAGATTGTATCATTCTCCAATTTTTAAATCAATGAGGTAGTAATTACAATTTATTTAAAATGGTTATAACTATCATAGAACCTGCTCTTGGTTTGTGAGATAGCTCTGGATGTAGATGAAGGATTAGGAAAATTTGTAGCACATTTGAATGAAATAGTTCAATCTTCAAAACCCATACACCAAAATATTGCTATATTTAATCTATCAAAAAATAATGGTGTTTTTCTTATGGAATTTTTTTCAGGTAGTAACAGTAAAAACATTATTTTTTAACATGAATATTGGATTCAATCCTTCAAGGAAAATGAGCTTCAAATAACCCCTTTATAGTTTCTCATTATTAAATCCCATTAAATTGCCTACATTTTAAACACCAGGATTTTCAAAGTTTTAAACTTTGGTGTTCTTTTGATGGTTACTTTTATTCACGTGTGTTGTAGTGTTACAGGTAAGAAGTGACCCCCAAAACATAAAATACACAGTTTGGCTCAGGTGTTCACAAATTGATGGACGAAATTTTAAAGTCTCTGGCCAATGTATATGTTAAGAGGTCCAGTGTACATATTTTGTAGAAAATTTCATACCAACCACTTTTGTCAAAGTTTTTTTTTTAATTTCCCGAACTTTTCAAGGCATGGGAAGAGGGAGGAAAGCTTGGGGAAAATTGGAAGAGTTTCCCACATTTCTTCACTATTTTGGATAAGATACTAACTTTTATAGAATTCTACTACCAACATACCAATTATCAGTCAGTATTTCTATCAATATTTGATTAAGGGGACTAGATTTACTGAAGTTGCTATGAGATAACTATCGATACACCAATCTCTTCATAGTACTTACGTTTTCTCCCAATAGCCGAAACCTTTGAAGTCGTCAACCGTACGGAGAGGCGGTGACGCTCTTACACCATTCACCAACAGCACCGCCACGTCGCGAACACGACCACGTACCGTCAACATAGTACCGTCGCGCACCAAAACTCCGTTGTTGGCCAGACGATACAACAAGAAACCGTAACTCTGCCCCGCACCATTTCCTAACTGCAAAAATATATAAATTCGTGCACATAATAAACAAACAAAAATTTTGGTATCAGTCATCCAATTGCATATTTTGATGGAGGAGATACAGGATGAATACGAATATTATTGCGGCAGTCAACCATTTCCCAACAAACATGAACTTTTTTGTTCCCTTTCCCGTCGGATATCACCCTCGAATTCTGTACTCTTAATACTCACAACATATAATTGTTTTGCTAGGAGTATCTGTAAGGTCAGAAGCCAACTTTCGTATGAGCAGATTCAAATTCCTCGAAGAAGGATTTATAATCAATTGTAAATCCAAGATAAAACGTCACTCAGAATTCTCTGCTACCCAATAAAATGGATTTGAGAGAGAGAATCCATTTTCGATTAAACTAATTTGTAAAACAAGTATGGCATGTAGCCAAATAATTTGACAAATTTCGTATTGAATGTCAATAAACATAATAACGTGAAAAGAAAACTATCCAGTATTCAGTTTTAATGTAAATATATGTAGCAAACTAAAAACTAAACGTGTTGTTTATCGAGCCGTATCGATAACTGGGAAGCAGAGTATAAATTCAAATTCTATGGGCTAAGATTTATGAGTTGCTTCGCAGGTGAAGCAATTCATGAACTGACCATAATTCCAATTAAATTTGTATTTGTAAAACTAATTATAAAAGAAACGGGGTATAGTTAAAATATACGATTACGACCCAAAACTAAACTGTGTAATGACACTTATTTTGAGGTAATTGGTTCAAAATTACGGGAGAAAATGAGATATACCTTCTAGAAATAGGATATATCATATGACATAACTATTTACAATACGAGAATGAAAAGTCAATGCCTCCTGAAACACAATGAAATATAAGAGATGAATGATAAGGGGCGTAACTAGCTTCAAGCTAGGAGGCTTGAAATGTTACAGAGCTTGCAGAAAATGAAACTACTCGTATATGTAGCATTAACTAGATACATTTGATCAATTGTATTTACTAAACAAATAATACGTTATAATGGTTCGAAAAGTAATTTTCTTATGTTCGGGACAAATTTCCCAACCACTTCTTTTTTCATCACTTCTAAAACTTGGGAAAGGAAAGTAATGTAATCGGTCGAAAAACCTCCTGGAGACGCTTTTTTTAAATCTGCCAATAAGGTAATTCCAAAGAGTTTAATGTGGAAGATAATTCATGCAATCTTTACTTGAATATGTTATGATTTTTAGGATACCATGTACTGTGACGATAAATATTTTGCTACCGATTGATTTAAGAAATATGTCATCTTGTTTAATAATTATAATATATTATTATTATTTCTTTTTTGAAGTGTTTTTTTCTTTTTTCCAAAATTTTTGAGTGTTATGTAGGGTGTTCAGTATCATGAGTTTTTGTTATGAATTGTAATTGGAAAATTGAGTGGGTCACATTCCAGATTTTTATAACTTCTGAAACCTCACCTCCAATAGCTCCATAGGCAGGGGATAGTCAGAGCGGATGTGCTGTGTAGACGGCACGGCGGCGGCTAGCTCGCGTAGGGAGAGACTCCCAAGCAAGGGCGCTGGTGCGGGTTGCCCTTTGGGCCGTTCCGCGGGAGCAGCGGGCAGGCGTAGGGCCACGGTAGCATGAGTCGCTAACAACGTTTGCACCGCAGTCCACTTGGGCGTGTAGTCACCTGCCTCCGTCAGAGGTGCGTCGTAGTCTGTCAATAAGATATTGGAGTTTATTAGCAACATATAATGAAGAAACGCAGAAAGTATGGTTTACACCCCATACAGGAGATAATATATGGTTTACACGACAACGCCTTTTCGGATTGTAAGGTGCTACAACGAGAAAGACTACAGATGTAGCTCCCCTTCACTTCGTTCTGGAGGTATATGAGGGATACAGTGCCTTCACCAGGCAGAGAATGGGTGTATAGAACCACAAAACGAGCTCGACTCAGAAGACTTGAAACAAAACTATACAAAGTAACTAGCGAAGTACAAAGCAACTATAAAGGGGATACATGAAGCTCATTTTTCTTGAAGGACTGAATCCAATATTCATCTGTTAAAATGAACTTAGGAAACATACAGGACACAGGTGAGTTTTATTGTTGTAAAATGTGTTCAGGAGACTGAGTTCGGAATTTCTTTTAAAGATATCTCTCTGTCGTGCAAAGCAGTGATGAATAGTAGATTCTAACAATAAAATATATTATGAATATATTTTTTCCGTGTACCTACACGTGGAAAAGATATGTGAATTTTTCGGTCAGATGAAATCTTCTGTATGGAGAAATGACTTATCTCCTGTATGGGGATGTATCTCAGGTCTTCCGGGGGATAGGTCTGGTGGAAATGGTGTACAGATGCGGAAGGCGAACGGGTGGTGTATTAGATAACACCCCAGCGATCAATACAGGAGTCAATGCTGGGTTCGATTCCAGGCTCGTCGCCGCTTTCATCAACCGGAAGTTATCAAATAAAATATATTGTTGTTTTTATGCTTTGCAAGCCCATTAAATCTGGTTTTCTTGAATTTCTTTTCCGTTTCCATTTCATGTTCAGGCGAGAGCTCTTTCGGTCGATTACTGATCAGCATCTACAGTACAAGCGCGTAACTTGTGTCATTTTTGTAGATTTAAAACAACTTTCACTGATATTTGAATGAAACTCATTGGGCGGCAAGAAACTCGCGGTTATCATTCTCAGTTGGCACACAGCCTTCCTAGGGCTCTAATGACCTTAACGATCGCGAGCTCTAAAGCCCCAAGAGAGAAAAAGCGCAGCCTTCCTTGAAGTGTATATCTTTTCACTGGTACTTATATAATCTTTGTTTGAATGTGGCGTATGATCCGGAAACAAGTAGCAAAACTTAGACGTACAAAGAGGATTATACGTGTAATTTTTTTTAGGTTAGGTGCATAGTTAGAATGAAGTTATAGTTTTAACTTATATGATGAATGTTTACAAGTAGCGTTTAATTCGATTATCTGAACATTATAGGGAAATATTAAATAACTAGTTAACGAATAAAATATTACCATACATATAGTTATATCCTATTAAGACTAGTGAAAGATTTACGTAGGTATACCAATTATAAGTGCACACGCACAGAAACGTAAACTCGACGATCAAAGATTAGGAAAGGACACAAAAGAAATTTAAAAACAGTAGAAAAAAGTGTAGTTACATTACACTACATCGCATTAATAATGATCACTTGATGAATTGGGAAAATACATTAATTTTGGACAAAGAAGTTAATTATTACAAACTTTGTATATCAGAAATGATATTTATAAAAAATACACAGGGGAGCATAATTCACGCACATACACTGAAAAACTATCTGGTTTATACAATACTATATTATAACATGTTTGTGTTTCTGCTTTTTTGTAAACATATTTTGTGTTTATATTTCTGTTTATATCATGTTTATTTGTCCTGTTGTTATGTTTATTGTTATAATTTTTTATTACTTGATCACCTGACGACGGCGTAAATCCACGTCGAAACGTAGTGAGCTATTTACATAAAATAAAAATATTATTCGTCCATAAAAGGTCGCAAGTTTTTAATTATTTATTTAAGTAGATTACATAATGAACGTTAATAGTGGTAGAATTAGCTCTTTGACTATCCCGTGATGTGAGATATCCGTGGGAAATGAAGAGGAAAGATTAATAACGGAGATATCACATGCCATGATATTTACTAAAGATAGATACGAGGTACTTCGCTCATTTATTAACGGGATTTATGATACCAAAAAAAGCTATGAAATAGTAGATAGTGGAGTACGCCCATCTACGCGGAATTGCGGACGGACTACTCCAAGAAATCAGGTGTCAGAGGCCACAGAATCTACCCACGACTAAAATAAATAAATGAAAGAAATGTTTCTTTACTAATCTTTTTTGCTTACAGTATAAATGAAAGTCAAATTCAGTTATTATCTCATTCTCCATGGCTTTTATTATTTTTGTCAATTTATTGGAACGATAAACCCAGATATATTTTAAAAATGTTCCGTGAATTAAATATTTGTTACCTCGGCTCCGTTCCATCCTAAGTGTGTACAATAATCGTAAAATTCCACTTATTCCTTTCCGTGTAACTTACCATAACTGGCAATATCCGGTTGATACGTAGGGAAATTATTCTGAGTATTGGCGCCGTTCATGAAGCCCCAGTTGGTTCCTCCATGGAACATGTAAAAATTGACGCCTGAGGGAAATTCAAGGATGCGTCGAAGAATATCGGTAAAGGCCGACACAGGTGTAGTGTGGTGATGCTCCGTCCAGTGGTCGAACCAGCCGCTCCAGAACTCCATCACCATGTGTGGTTTGCCCGGCTGCAGACGTGATAACGCGTTCAACTCGCCCTCGGGGTTTGACTGAAAGTTGGCGGTCTGCAGCACTAAAAAAATTATTTTATCAAATGCAAAGAATTTGAAGCATTTTTGTGAAACGTCAAGATTAATTTAATGAACAAAGTAAAATACAACATTTGATTTCCCGTTTCTCGTTTTTCCAAAAAAGAAAACTTAATAAAAGCTTTCTAAAAATATTATTTTTGAAAAATACTCTGGTTTGGAATAAAAGAAACCGAACTACCGAAATTTTTATCGGACTTTACCGGAATTACTCTATGATAAATAAAGATTTATTTATTTTATTCAATGCCTTTTGGCGAGGTTCAGGCCATGAGGCCTGCTCTTCCACCTAACCGTTGGACTTGGGTAAGGGAATTGGGAAGGAGATATGTTGGGTTGACGGGGAACTTATTGTACCGAATCGAAATTTGTCTGGAGTAGGTAAGGGAAACCCCAGCTGAAAACCTCGCCTAGTTCTGCCAAGCAGGGTTGAACCCACGCTCTACCGCTCAGCGGGATCGTAGAAGCGAAGACGTTACCACTAGACCACCGCTGTCGGATTTAGCTATATCATAAATCATTCACAATCATCACGATATAAACATTAAGTGATAAACCAATCGGAAGAACCACTACCATCGGGAAGAGTATTAAAGAAATATTCACATCTACACTAATGGACATGTACGTGATAAGCTCGGGAAGACATATCGTTAGGCAAGTTGACTTTTCTTATTCGGTATTCATTTTAAAAAGTTCCTCGTTTTTTAACACCGAAATATCAATAGAAACAGAACTTAAATGCATATTCAGGAAAACGTTTTCTATTGATGAATAAGAATAAAACATTTTTAACTACTGATCTTGAGAATCGTATTATTAGGTACATTATTAAACATAGGTTATAACACCGAATTCCCATAACTCACCAACAAAAGGTTCGCTACGTAATTTTTTACCATTCATTTCATTTTAACTCTAATAGTAACTTGACACTACCTCCAGGCAAGGCACCTCGATCACCAGTAGCTAGGGGTGAATCAGAAGTGTAGAAGAGTCCCGGCAACCCGCCGTTTGCCAACAACCCTTTGAGGAATTCCAGGTATGGCTTGTCGAGCACGCCCAACGCACCGTACTCGTTCTCGATTTGTAGGGCGACGATCGGACCACCTTGCAGCCAGTGCATCGGTGCCAATAACGGCGCCAGACGCTCGAAGTATGCTTGCACAGCCTGTTTATACGGTTCATACGAGGTGCGCACTTGCATGTGTGGATCTCGCAGCAGCCACGATGGCAGACCTCCAAATTCCCACTCGGCACAGATGTAGGGTCCTGGCCGTACCAGCGCCACAAGGTCCTCCTCCTACAAACATTACGACAGGGCGAGGGAGTGATTGCACGAAAAAATAATATTCCTATTAAAAACTGCAAACAACTTTAACAAACAAATAAACCTTTCAGTATTTTTTAAATTGAAAGCTAGACTACGATAGGACTACACAATGAAACCAATGGTGGATAAAAAACAAAATCGCTTTTATTAAGAATTTAACATTCTATATTGTTTAATTAAATGCGCAAGAAATAGTTAGTTATTGTACTTAAAAATGGCCGTCTCTCTTATGGCGAAAATATAATTAAATCACTAAAATATCTGAAATCGGCATAAATATACAGAGTAACATGTAATCATTGTGATTTAAACATGTACCTCACTGGCCATTTGAATGAAATAATTTCTATTCTAATAGATGGTGAAATGCATTGCGTCTTATGGAGAACACACTTTTTTTTTAAAAAAAGACCAACTTTTAGATCACGAAAGTGTTGAATTTTTTACTTTCATTTGTAGTAAATTTTCCGTACTATTTTTCACATCACTTTATCTATATGTTACCGGACATTTGAGAATGATATTTAACATTTTCTATGGTGAGGTGCATAGATCACTAAACCGTTGCGTTCGGTCGCCATGCTTGTACATGCTCTTATGCATTTCAAACGAGTCAAGCGAGCACCTGAATATTATTTGTACTATATTATTAACTGACAGAGAGAAATTAAATCATGTATTTTCATCATTATTATTAATATTGTTGTTTTATAATAATAATAAAGAAAACAATTATACATCTCCGTTATTTGACTAACTTGGAGTGCTGGAACTACCTACAAAATCGTACTCTGCACAGGATTTTAACGAATATCAACGTAAGCATGAAATTAAAAAATAAAAACAAGCAAAAATGATTTGTTTGATCGGTCTGTTTTGGGACTCAAACACTTTTTGTGAGAAAGTAAGAGATGAAAATATTTTTTGTCTAAACTAAATTTTGAAGTCGGAATCATCATCAAAGATCATACTCAACCCCATAATATATGGGGAATAGGCAAATAAAACGTATTGGAGAGAAAATTACGTTCCAAATAAATTTTAATCTCTAGAACTTTACCCGTAAACAATCTTGAATCGCCTCATTGGGCAAAGAAGCTGAACAAAACAAGGTGCAAATGTAGGGGGGTCATCTAATGTATTCTGAGGCTGAGAATCATACGTGCACAAATCATCACTGTTCTTACCATTATATGAACCTCGTATAATCGTTAAGTAAAAGATAGGATGAGAAAAGTTAATCACCTGAGCGATGCGCAGAAATCGAACTATATCGAGGAAAGGTGACCACGAGGTGTGACCATCACCAAAGTCATACACTCCAGGAGCAGGGTTGTGTAAGTTCCAAGGCATGTACCTAAAAAGCGTAACCACTTCATTTAAGTCGCGGTGCACAGGATATGTATCATTAAAGTGTAACATGAAGCATGAAATCACATAGAAACATCAGGTTCAACATGATTTAATTTCTTTTATTCAATTGAAATGTCATTATTCTACAAGCAAAACCTGCGAGTTTAAACAAGAAAAATTGTAGTCCATTACATAATCCATTACTCTCCAGAAGATATTAGTGCGTATGAAATTAGTAATGGATTATTGAGATTAATGTTTTCAGCTAGGAAGTATTTAAGTACGAAAAAACAAGAGAACAAAAGGTGAATCCTGGAATATTTTTGTACAGGAGACATAATTTTAGACAATAAAGACGAGAACCCATCATATTGAGGAGTGTCCGTAATTACTCCACAATCGCAAGAATTAGAAAATGGACAGAACCGCGAAAATAAATATATTTGGAGGACCTGAGAGTTAACAGTCTTACCTATTTGTGCCAATCTGAGGGAAAATTATAAAACGTTTTTAAAGAAGCGAAAACTAAGATAAAGGAAAATTGATAAAGTAAACAGCCCTCGTTGAAATCGAAGACAAAAAGAATAATGTTTCTACAAAAACCATCTAATCAAAAAATATATTTATGTTACACATTAGCATGAAAGGCATAAAAACGCAATGGGAGAAAGAAGCTATTGTCAGTTTTGTTACTTGTACAAAAGTAACATAACTCCGCTCGTACTTAGTTAATTAAACTAACATCAGAATATTATAGAATAACGATATGCATATTAACAGGAATGATTTGTTGTAAAAGACAGTCACATACCTTAAAATATCCTCATGAAGTAATTGAATAGGTAATGAAAACAGTTTCATATTTTTACCAATATTTTATTCGTTCTAAAAAAGTAATGTACACTTTAAAGTTCCTTATATCCTTAAAGCACACAATCATTTATGAGAAACAGATAAACGTTTTTGGTTAAAAACTCGAAAATGTGTTTTGGATCACATCGAAATATGCAGTATCGTGTATCAAAATTGCTATTTCATATCACCATACATGGACTGAATAAACAAATCAATCATGTTCACTCTATCAATAGGTAAGGGAACACGTTGCGTTCGATTCATCAATATTTACATCCAATTTCGTACAATACAAAATATACATAGAAAAAAATGTTATTTTTATACAAGCAATTCTTTGCTTGAGAAATATTCGCAAAACGATTATATTTTAAGAGGTAAAGGTCAACTCCACCAGAGTGATATTGTAATATTTCTTATAACTCCGTACGACTTTCCTTTCTGAACTGGAATCCTCTATCTTCTTGACACATTAATGTCTCCAGAGCTGCCAGTAGGTGTCACTAGATTGGACCATTATCTAGTTGTATCCATGATCCTACTGAACGTTACTCGCCAAAGTAGTATTAGAGGCGAAAATGTTCCACTATAGGAAAATTCCACAAAACTCCCTTCTTCTAATAACACTGAGTTTATATGTTTGCATAAAATATACACATTCTCATAGCCACAAGTAGTTTAAGATTCTTTCACCCAAATTTTTTTTGAACTTCCTTTACTTGCGTGCAATACTGTTCGTCTCAAAGATTTTTACAAGAAAGTCTGCGCCAGCAGACTCTATCTACAAAAGTTAACCTAAATTATAGATAAAACGTTATTGAAAATAAAAGAGTTAAAATACTTCAAAAGAGTAATTTAAGAAGGAAAAAATCAATCACCATCAAAATTAATGAATTTTTCTTTTTTTGCATTTAACATAGATTAAAAACTTCTTTAAATCGTAAAATTTGGATGAAAAGGTTATATTTTGTAAGCATTTTAATGAAATGGTACAGCCGTCGTGACTTGCCGGGAAGCGAAAATTCGACCGATGCGACCCTCGGGGTTCGTTCTACCAGAGATGCTACGATGAAAAGAGACAATTCCGATGTTATGTCGGAGTTGGACTACCACCGGGGTTGGGGGGATTAGCCCTAGAAACCCCATGGTTGGAGCGGGAAGGAAAAGTCTTGTAAAAATATTTAATCGAAAAAGACGGGTTTAATCCATAGATTCCGGAACCTTTCAGATAAACAGCGACATGATGCCGTACAAACACAAATTCAGCACATATGAGGGTTAAATACCCCTACATTTCCTAAGGGTGAATTGGTGACGTTTTGATTGATTTGGTTCTTAAACAGACAACTTTACATCGATTGCTTAAAGGGTGGTTTCATCCAAGGATTTATTTATTCTCGCTTCTGGAGGTGAAAATCAAAATGGCGTATACATTTTATGAATTTATAAAACTAGAATGCTGTACATGTGTTTTTTTAAAACCAGTAATTAAAATTATTTTTATCTTAGAAAATACATAGATTGTTTTTTCCTGAATAAAAGAAGATTAGTCTAACAAGTAAAAAAATATTTCGGGCATCGTCGGGTAATCAGCTAGTGCAAAAACATAGCGTTCATTGAATTTCGGCGAAAAACAACAGAGGAACAGCTTGCGAGTTTTTGAACTTTTCGTAAAATAAATAATGGCTAAGAGAATGTCCTTGCCTCATGCCTTGGTGAGGTCATCTCATGCAGCGCGAAAAGCGTTCATTTTCCTTGTCTGTATACCAGTTATTTAATTATTCCCGATGCCCGATGAATTGAGATATCATAACGGCTTTCGTATGTTAACACTGTTAATTTAATTATCCAAAATTCATTGAATTTTTCGAAATTTCATTTTAACTGAGTGCACGGGAATAGACATGTTTTCAGGATATGTCGTCAGCGCTAACGACATGGCATACTACTATCGGTATATCACTCGGATTAATTGAGATACCATCTCTGTTTTAACATGTATATCAAATATTTAAAAAATTATTCCTGGAATATTTCATATTTCTATTTTTAATGGGTAAAAGGGAGTTAAAGTATTGAGTTAGTTATCCAGATTGACACTTTCATCCGAGCGAGGAGAATAAAATATTAAGTTAAGAACTAGAAATTATGATGGAATGTAGTTCATGTATCGAAGAGACTCACTAATAAAGATTTTTCCACATTTCAATTTTAAAGGGGTGAATTATAGAGAAATGAGATTTCTCGAATTTACGCTAAATATCACAAAACGCTAAATATAACAGATTTTATATGAAAAAACGATATTTTTATTTACACTGAATAATAACAAAGGGTTAAATAAATTCACAACAACAAAACATCCTGCGTGAAACCATGCAGATTCGGCGAATAATAATTGCCAAACTCTGCTGAACACTGACATTATATACACTCTTGTATTGTGGGATGCAGTATCCCTTCCCTTGTACTAAGGGTCGTATCACACTTGGTGACCGGTCTCCAAGATACGAATAATATTAACCTTTCGATAAACACTATTTCTAAATTCAACTTTTGTCGTTACGTTTAGAACAACTCTTGCCGTTAGTAGTAACTTCGTTGTTATTTCTCAGAACATTTTACATCACATTTCGTATTTTTTTTAAACATACTGCATTTTTACACATATTAAATTACTATTGAATAGGAATAATTTTGAATTGAGAAGTACTAAAGTAAATATATTATTGTATCAAATGTATCATACGATCTTAAGAAATGGACGTTATGAATATAATTATAAGGCAAAGGAGGAACGTATCAATAACTTTGCTGTATTCCATGCATTTTACGCAAAACAAAACGCTTTCAGACAAGTTTCTATGAATTAAATACAACGAATAAAATAATCAAAACTTTCCAACAGATATATTATATCATTCCTAAAAGCTATCTTTTTTTAATTACAATTTATACTGTCATACAAATTGTCAAGAATAAAGTATCTCCACAAAGATAATTTTCTGAAGCATATACGGTATAATTTTTTTATAATTTGCTTTAAAACTACAAATTCAATTTGAATAGTCTTCAAATAAATTTTTTATCTTCAGCTATTATTTTTCATCTCCAACTTACAAAAAGTTCATAACACCTTATCAATATTTCTTCTTCCCATAATAAATTAAAATTTGATGGTAATATTACCAGAGAACAAAATACAACTTCATTCATATTTTTATTGTGAGTGTTGGTCGATGTATAAGGGGCAGTAAACGAATAGCGGTAAAGTAATCTTCATTATATTAAACACGCTAGTGAACAATCTGTATTATACTTTTTTTGGAGACACATTTTAATTTATTCACTTCCTCTCCTGTAATGTGGATATTTCCATGTTATTGCATTGCACTGGGAATTTGAATTGGCGCATTGGCGCGCAGGGGAAATGGGAACAAATCACAACACCCGATTTGGAGAGAACTAATGGAAATACTTCAGTCGAGAGATAACAGAGGTATTTCGCACGCTCCACTTATGTAACTACTCTTGTTTCAGTTTTGTCCCTGTAACACGTCGCTCTAGAGAGCGCCTTAAGAGATAGGTTCACAGACAGCAGACTCGTTTCTCTGCGTGAAAAGGGGTTCAGAGAGACTCCATTCGACTCCATTTAATACCATGTTGAACTGAAATGAGCGACCGTATCCCCGACACGTGTCTCCAGATCAGTCGCCAAGTGCGAAACGGGACTACAAAATACGGTTGAAATAGTTATGATACCATTCGATGCTATTAATGCAATATAATATTCACCCCCTCATATACAGCGTATGTGTCAAAATTTGTATCCATCATTCTAAAAAAATAGGAGCATAATTTCATAACAGGTAAGAACACCTACCAGTTGGAATGTAAATTCAACGTGCTCTAACGGGCAAACTATTTATCTCAGAAAATTGCATACATAAGTAGGTTGTGCGACATTTTGCCTAGTAAAGTCCACTGCAGTTTCTTCAAAGAGTGCGTTTCAATAAAATAAATGCGGCTTTGCAGCTATAACTAATAAAAGAAAACAAAACACAAATTTTTTGGCATACTCATATTCTTAAAATATTTTCTCGTTTTCATCGAGGGTAAAAACGGTGAAATTAGGAACCAGCAAAACACAAAAGAGCAGAAAATCAGCACTTCTCCGCAACTCTCCAGGTTACAAGTAAAGTCACATAAAACACCATCAATCTCAATAATATTTTCCAAATCCTCTTCACCAAGTAGATGTATAACTTTGACCAGTGCAGCATTACTGCACAAGCAAACTAAAACGCTTATGCTCTCAACTCAATTAGGGAATAAACATTTCAATAATTTTAATTACATATTGTAAACTTCATCTAATAAGAAAAAAAGAATGTCATTCATTGTCAAATCGACTAAAACACGCAGACTTGAGTGGCTATTTATTTGTTCGAATTTTTCAACAGACATTTCACCTCCACCAGCAAAAGTGTAATTGGCTGAGAACAGTAAAGCACTGCTATGATTGTTCTGTCACCACAAAGTGGGTTCGAATCCCGGTGACACTTGTGAACTGATTNCACAATTCAGCTCGTAATATCTGTTTGGGAGCTGTAATGAACGAAACCTTAATTCATGCTCTCACATTGCTTAGGAAAATCTTAAAACATACGCTGAGCAATTGGCAATGCGGCAACGCCGTATTACGATCAATCTGGCAATGTGGCTAGCTACTAAAGGAGATAAAGTTGGAACACTTTCGAAGTTCAATCTGCATTACGTTTCCTAAGTATACGAAGTCTAATTATTCCTTAGTTCATTAGTTCAACGTTTCTTTTAAATAATTTCTATACTTGATCTCTTAAGTTATTTTTAGTTCGATCATTTGTGAATGATAGTATTCAATAATATATTTCACAAGGAATATTTTAAAGTTTTTGTAATTTCAATTAACCCATGCAGAAATTATTCAGTATTGAATTAAAAAGCAATCAATTCCTCAAATATTTAAAGAAAACAATAACAAAAAAGCAATTCGAGAGATTCTAATTCTGACTGAAAAGTAAGTGTGATATGTAATACACCATAGCATTGTTTACTACGCTCACCAACATTAGTGAAGTTGGAACTATGTAAAAGTATACTTGATTGTAATAAAAATATTGAATAGGAAATGGATATGCCTTAAGTTGTCTAATTTATATCCAAACAATATTTTCAATAAAAATACTTTCATATAGCATCTAGATTTATCATATTATACATTTGGAGCACAAAATTTAATAAAGTAAAAAGTTATATGCACTTATTGAATTAAACTAACAGTATTCGTAGCAATGAAATAGCATTCGTATTTGTATGACTTGCTAAGAATAGAAATATAGAGGTTGAAAAACTACACGTCTTTATTACACTTGGATATTACTGACACTTGGTTTTCATATTATTGATCTCTGATTATTTTTTTAGGTTGCACGATTACTACCAAATTGTTATATCGTGGATAAATATGTCACTAGAA
>NNCF01127110.1:0-23741 GCA_002313205.1 Laupala kohalensis | reverse complement strand
AGGAGAGAGGCGTTGCAAACTTAACAAATCCAAAACTGGTCAGAGCGTGGGACTTAGAAAAATAAATGGGCCCTTTTTTGTTATCAGTAGTGTACAAGGTTTTATATATATGTACTGGTGGTACTATCATGAGTTTAGTCTTATTTAGCCTTAATGATGAAATTAACTATTTTCGAAACGTCGGGGGTGAAAAGGGTTAATTCTCAAAAAATAATATTAAAGTTCATAAAAATTAGATAAAAAGGGCTCGAACTGCTGTCTTAGAGTTGGCAAATAAATGCACGAAGCAATGTGCCACGATGGCTCGACCCTGCCGTCCAGAAAGAGTGCGATTAATTCAGAATAGACTCACTTCTCCGTAAAGAACATAAGACAATGACAAAAATGAATGGTTTGTAGACGAAGAGAATATAAAAAAGATGGGACAACATTGAGCAGATAAAAATGGTAAAAGGGAAAGAATAAAAATAAAAGAAGAAAATTGAGTATTAGATGTGTATTCTGTATGAATGTATGTCAGCGGTTCCGAACCTGTGCCTCTCGGGTTGCTTTTAGGGAATGATAATGCCGTTCCAGGAAATGATACAAATACAAACTTAATACTCAAAACAACAGAAATATAAAAAATTAAATTTCATTCTGAAAGAAAATTTGCCAATTTAATGTTCCGAGTGATTTATTGAACATTACACGAGCATGCCAGCTTACACCAGGTCATAATACACCAGGTTACTGAATAAGAAAACAGTGTAATTTGTACATAGACAGGTGTCTCATTAAATGTTAAACATTATTTTATGGTATGTCATTCTATTTTATGTAGCCTACCCATGGTATTACTTCTAAACACCATTTATTTGTACGACCTAGGGTAGGGGTTCCGCCATGGAAAGTGATCTTATAAATAGCTCCATAAGTTGGTAACCACTACTCTTTGTAATGTATCAATGTGTGTAATGTTCTCCGTGCAATAACATGTTCTAAGCCGTAGGCTTGAGGGGCGGTTCGCCCCGGGCATCATCCAGTAAGGGATCTCCAAATGGATTGCCAAAAATCGTATAATGACGAAAAATTTAACTTAAATATACAATAATTTTATTGTATCATTAAAAAAGCTAGTGGCTGATCATCTTATTAAATACAATTTCAAATTCTTATACTTAGTCCTAATGTATGGTTGGAGCAAGGGCCTCCCAAAGAAAGAAGAAAATCTACCTTACCTCCCGTCCCGGGCCTTATAAGTTGTAGGTGCGCTACTGGTTCTAAACAGCCGTGCAATGCCAATGTTACAGGCAGGGTGATCCATGAGATCAAAGCAAAATAAAATGAAATGTACTGTACGCTACCTTGGCACGATTGAGTACATTATCTCTGAAGTCCCATCCTGGTCCAGATTTCTCTCCAGTTTTCCTTAGTGTAGTGGCGGATTTTACATGGGCGGGAATGCTATTAATACTTTTCTTTTATTAATCTCAAAATTATACTGCATATGATATCTACAAATCATTTCGTAATAAAAAAATGGATAATTGTAAGTATTTATTAAATAATTTCTTTTATAAATATTAAATCCGCCACCGTCCTGGAACCTTGGTCGAAATTGATGGGATGGTCCCTTGCTTGTTTCACGATAACAACTTACTTCATTATCCCCTAAGTGGTCATGCGCAGTTTGCAAGTTTTTTTTGACAATAAAGTTTATAATCAATTTATAAATGACTCACGTCTCCACGGCGAGGACTCCCGCGGCGCGCATGCGTCTCAGACGATCGCGCCACAATGCAGGTGGCACCCGGAAGTAGTGGATTGCGCCGCTGAATAAGGAGAATCTCCGTCCATTGAGTGTGAAATACCCTTCGGGCGTCTCCAGTCCTTCTTGTCGCCCTCCTTCTCCATAATACTCGTACAGAGTCGGCAACTCTTCAGCTGTGAAAACAATGTAACAGTCGGTTTAAGTAATAAGGTGGTTTAGGTACCAGTGTCTCGAATACGGAAAATCGCCAAAGAGAACTAGAGTATTTGGTAGTCGGGAATCAAACCCGGGACTCCTGGATTGATCGCAAGGGTGTTAACCGTTGCACCAACCGTTCGCCTTCCACAAAAGTATACCTTTTCCATCCAGACCAAGCTCATCTCCATTTTCATCTGACCGAAAGTTGTCACATATCTTCTCCACGCGTAGGTACACGAAGAAATATATGCAGAACTAGAGTAACCCATCGTAACTACAATGATGTACAAATTTAACTCAATAATAATTTTTGCGTAATTAAACATTTTGCTTAATAATCGTACCCTATACTATAGTACAACCTTAATATTTTAAATTTCAGTCACCGAAAATAGTGAAGTGAACGACAGAATTCCAACACTAAAAAAAACGTTAAATCTCTTTTCCGAAAAAAAGCTCATATGGTAGCGTCAAAAGCGTTGGTGAATTGTTGATAAGACTCCCTCTATGCGAACGTACAACGTTTCCCGGGTAATAGCTTTGGCGCTCTCCGTAGTAGACATCGGAACATGTCTCAAAACTTTGGGCAGGATTCTCCACCGCAGGTGAACTCGCAAGTGACGCAGCTCCAAATGGGGTCTGGGGGTAAAGCTTAATTAATGTGAATGAATAAAATTTAGTATATCCAATTCTGAATTGTTTTCGCGGCGATTTTGGCTATTATAGGGGAACATAGGGGAGGAAATGGAAAAAGCTTCGAAAAAAAACTCACCCTGAGGATTTTGCCGGTTTTCGGTGAATCGTGGTCACAAAATTAGAAAGTATTAATTTAAATTTCCCGCCTTACCGAGATTGCGTGGCACTGGTAAGGCGAGACATCAGTGATATGGATCCATTCTTCAGGCACTGGAATGGGATTGCATTTACAGAGAGCTCGCAAAGGGTGCATCCCTAAATTGGGTCTGGGGGTACAGCTTCTCGCTGGACTGAACTCCCGCGACTCTCACACTCGTAATGCGGAGCCTTAAATAGGGTCTGGGGGTAAAACCTCCAGCAAGCGCAAGCATTCCATCAATATAAACCGTTTTGCTGACATACGCAACTTACTAAAATTTTCAATTTTATAGTGTGAAAACTTAATTGTTTACTTCAATTGCTTACTTGTGTTCTTGTCGTTCATTTTAATAAATGAACACAAAATGTGTATACTTGATACACACAAGAATGAGCACATACCACAATTCCCAGTATTATAACAGAAATATACTGCGTCTTGATATATTCGTATCAGTTGCTGACAGCATGTCTTTCGATGAGAATAAACAGAATACCGTCTATATCTATGACCTCCTAAAACTACGTAGAGAGGTTAGCCAAAATAAAAGAAAAGAAAATAAACAGTATAAAATAAAATTTGCTGAGTTGTATATTTTTAACTCTCAGAAGACTTAATTATAAATTATAAAACCAATACTAGAATACATAAAATGATAGGAAAGTATACATAAGCACATTATAAATAAGCATCGAGACAAAGAATTGAGAAAATACTACGCAAAGAGTTCATCTATGCACTACAGACGATTATATAAAACGAGCGTCATTAGTTAGAGTTGACCTTGAGGAAAGTTCTCTAAAGATGATAGTCACAAAGGTGTTACTTCTTCAAACTATGTCTACACTGCTCTAAGCTACAATGCAATTACTCTCAAGCGAATGGTTAATTACCCTTACCCTTATAGATACGATGAATGCAGTGTCCAGCTGGAGAAATTGGGTATACTCGTAGTTCTGGACGAAATTTAACTTCATGTGTTTCTTCTGCAACACAAACTTCGCATAAAACGAGTGAAACAATCGATTACAAATATCTTACGAATATAAGTTAAGACATTCGTAACGATCGAATTCTTCGAGGGAACGATTTCGAAACTATAATATTAAATATTCCATTGATGTTACAATGACAGCAGCTTTATAACGCGAAATATCACTAACATACGTGAGAGAATTATATGACGTACGCTTTTGTGAATGTATCGTAATGAACTACTTATGAAACAGACAAAACAAGAGATTGACATGAAAATTCTTTTCAGAACTAAGAAAATTTACTAATTCCCTTTTAAAATAAGCGGTAACATTGTTGGAATTTACGTTAATGGAAACACCAAATTGATAGTTTTTTCCCCTAAAACCTATAGTTATAGAAACCTTTTTATACCGTTATTTATCCAGTGCTCATTGCGATCTGTTGAAGAAGTAATGTTGAATAGTTCCGTGAAAACTATTTCTTCAGAAATCTCTGAAACAGAAGTGAATGAGACATCAAGGCTTCAAAGAAAAAAACTATTTTCTTATTTATTGATGTAATATATTTAATCACTATTATTTATAAGGCTGATTTTCAACAGTGCCAAAATGATACAGCCATAAGAAAATTAAAATTTAATCGTTACGTCTTTTAAAATACGAATTAGTTTCAGAAGAAAATAAGACAGACATTAGTCTTGGTTAAACACAATTATATTTGCAATTTTATAAACATCATCTCCTTTGGTAAATTTATTTTCTATTTTCGATTTCAATATTTTTATTAACTTTCAACCGTTTTTTAAGTCGCGGTACGCAGAATGACAAAGGAAAAGTCAGGATTTTCGAAATTCAGCACAAGCGCTCTCCGAGGTGGACTTAAGAAATTTTTTCGGAATTAGATTTAGACAATTTTTTAATGAACGTAAACATACGTTTTCTCGCGCAGGTTTTAAAGCGTGGAATTTAACATTTCGCAAAGGTGTTATTCAGGATCACTGAACAATTTTTTCGAAATTCGAATTAGATTCTCTTTATTTACTTTTTAAGCTTTTTTGTTGTCGACGAGCAGCGTCGAGACCGAAAAGCTAGAAATTTATTCCAAAATGAAATCAGAATTATTACATCCACGCGAAGAACGTGTGTAATGCAGTGACATTGTGAGGTTGTAAAATTCACTAAATTGCATTAAATATCTACTCATGCAGTGAAAATCACTCGCCTACATGAGAAGATCCACAGATACAAAAATGTACTTGAATTATTTTATTTCACATTATTTATTCATATTTTATCCCCAACTACAACTCCAAATAATGACAGCAGTTAGGTTTGAACAACATGGGTTTTTCCACATTGGACTAAATGAGTGAGGATCTTATTTCTGCAGTATTCTACAAAAACTACATTTCTACTGTAATTTTTACCGTGTATCATATTATCCATTATCGTATTTTCCGCAGATATTCGTAATACTTTCGACGAAAATATTTCTTTCTCGACAACTTCTGCAACAGAATTGTAGTACCTTCTTAAAACTTCACATATGAGACTACATAAAATATTTTATAACAAGTATGTGTCAAAATCAAAAGAAATTTCGCATTTAAAACGTGAATAAAAACTACTCACTATTAATAGATTAGTTGAATAAGAAAACATTGAANTAAGAGACAGGTAGAGTTCCGATGTATCACAAAAGAAATAGTTGAACAATCAATATTATTCTAAATCTAAGAGAACGGTCTCAGGTACATGTGTGAAATTCCTATTTTAGAGACGTTTTATGTGCATATAACCTCGAGAATGTAAATACAAGTTGATACCAAAATTGAGAATGGGATTTCCATTGGTTTGACTACAGAAATATTTCTCAACAAACAAACCTGAGTCCACATCAACATTAACTTTGGATATGCTTTTATCTGACTCTTTTTATTTTTTTTCAAAGAAAGGTTTCAGTAAATTTTCTGAAAAAGTAAAATACCGACAACGTTGTGCATTTTTACTTACGAAACATGCTTTTCTTTAACACTACGGTAGCTAACGAAGAACGGGGTGCTTGCTACTCATGCTTGAAAAGAGAAATCACACTATTAATTGTGAAAAGGTCAAAGATCGTAAGTAATATACAGTCAATATTTCGATCGATGCATTAAATTCTGAAGCATTTCTGAAAATATACGTGATTTTTCACATTTCTCAGTTTCCCCCTTTTACAACAGGTCAAGCGACGTGTCCCTGATTTATCCTTCTCTAGTTTTCTTCTTTTTATTGACAATAGACTGAAAGTCCTATTCATAATTACAAAACACGTACGAAAATTATACGTAATGTCTGTCAGCGGATGCGTCGTGTCATCGTGATGAAGGACAGATTCTATCTTCGTTGAGAGTCACGTCAAGCGATACACTGTCAGTCAAAGAAAGCCATAGTGGATGAAGATAAGATGAATTCCTAGGGGAGGAGTTGGTTTTTGTATAAATATCTATGCTAGACGAAGGTGCTGTTCACTGTCTATAGACCATAGTCTGATAAGTAAACCTCTTACGTGCATCAATAAAACAATACCAAATACAACGCTGAAGATTCAAAATGACAGAAATTAACTAAAAATAACTATATCTTCTTTCTAAAACGATTTTCTAAAAATAATGCTCTCTCCTCGTCATTCTTCGCCAATCATCACAAGACAGGTATACATTTTCTGGACAGGGTCTGGAACGTAATCTTACGTTTTAACAATGCACTATATCTTTTAAAATTTGTTTTAGAATATAATTTTAATTTTAATTACAGTAAGTTCACCATTTGCCTCTCAAGTGACGTTAATGACGATCTGAAACCGAAAGGTTTGAATATTTGAAATTTGGCGCAAATGTCATTCAGGGTGGATCCATTACGCAGCTATACTTTTGAAATCACATTTAGATATTTTTATTGAACTTCAAACGTTTTGTATTTTCCTGCCTAGCGCAGAGACTTTAAAACTCAGAGCTTTGAAATTTGGCACACGTTTCCTTGCAGGGTTGTTGCGTGTGTATCTTCCAACGATTATCCGAAATTTTAATTAGTTTTCCTTATTTACTTTTAAAACTTTTTAGTGTCAAACGTGCAGCTACCAAACAGAAAAGCTCGGAAGTTTCTGAATTTGACATTTTTGCTCTTAAGGGTGGGTCCAAGTGTCCTTTATTTCGCCTAGCGTAAAGATATTCGAGATTTGGCGCACGCGTTCTCCATAATTGGTCCACGTGAACCTCAGAACTATTTCTTCAAAATTCGAATGAAATTTTTCTTTATTTACTTCTTTGTTAGACGCATTGAAACGAGAACGAACGTTTTGAAGCTCATTCCTGAAAGAAAAAAAATGATTTACTCCACGCTAAGAACCGGTATACATTACTAAATACTTATATTGTTAAATTCGCAATAAATGATGGAATACGACTGATTTATACCTGACGCTACACTCGGTACATAGTTGTAGGACTCTTATTTTGAATAAAATTAATTATCAACTACAAAATCTTCATCAACACCATTACTCCATTTTGTAGTTTTGTTTTACGTCTTTAACTTCGACCTCAAATTATGTTCTTTTATCAAGGTTAGTTTTACAATTTGTGTTTAACATGAATCTGGCGAATTTTCTTAAATGTTACAAAAACACGCGAAGCCTAGAAACAAAATTATCGTACATTTCAATATATTGAAAATGGACATTGTTTCTACATGTTAAAAAAATAATTGTAGAGAAATATCTTCAACAGAAAAAAGGACAAGTAAGAATAAGACACCAAGACTAGCATGTTAAAAAAATTCTATTACGCGTTGATAAATAAACGAAAATATATATTTGAGAACTTAGAACTACAGCTTATACAAATGTGTCACCAATTCTAAATAATGTTTATACAAATACGTTTAGTTTGCTCAGTATATACCAAATTATCTTCTATGACCAGCAAAGCGTATGAGCAATGTATCAAAACTAGAGTAGAATGTACAAAAATGTTAACATTGGCAATTCGCAGTGAAGAGCGTACTGCTCCTGTGATTAATCTCTGTGATGTTTCATTTATCTTATATACGAATGAGGAAGAATGTAAGAATCAGTCTTCATCAAATAGATGTATCGATATTAGTGAACCAATTGTATGCATAAATAAACCAACAAATCATTATAAATACATTAAAATGTATGATGAGCTGGGAGAGGAAAGGGAGACATAAAAATTACATTAAAAAACCGATCAGGGTCGAGTCCACGGTTTTTGTATATTCAGAAATGAATAAAAGTATTTCCAAAGACATTGTGTACCCTTCACATCCCATGAGGTTCACGGCACCCCTAGAGGTAGAGGTTGAGAAGAGTGTGACACGAAAAAATATCGAAAATGTCCGATTTTACGATCCGAATAAAAAGATTTTACGAATATTCACCCCATAGGGAGTGAAATGGGAAATTAGTGTTTTCTAAAAACTTTTTCTTAATAACATCAGTGAAAATAAAGGACAGAAGGTACACGCCAAGACAATCGAACTTCCAACATTAATGGATAACATTCTCACTGGATATCATTGGGAATGCGAAAAAGAATTAAGCTGCAAACATATTACAAAATTTACGTGAGCAAAGCCGCGGGGACTCTGCTAGCAGACAAAGAAACTATTCGATTAGCCAGTGAGTGGTATTTTATTAGTCAACACATGATTGGTGTAAATTTTGTAGTGTCTGCAACTTTATTCTTTCTCACATTCCCATTGATATCCAGTGAAAATTTATCCATTAATGTTGGAAGTTGGATAGTCTTTAAGTATATGCTTTTCTTCTAGCTACGAGTCAACTTTTCTCATTACAAATTTAGGAACAATTGCTTCCCCGAATGAATCATTTCTTAAGGAGGTCATTCCCGAGAGTAAAGACGTGTCGACAATATCAAGCTATGTGCAAAGTCTAAATAAATATAAATAAATTCGTCTGGCGAAAGCGATCTTCTTCAAGGACTATAACATCATTGACAAATATGTCATTATATCTCTCCGAATCAAGCGATAATGTCATGTCCATCATCAGCAGATCAATGGGGATATTCTGTCTGAAGATTATTTGAAATATAATTTATCATTAGTATCTTCAATATTAACTAGAGTATCACTGTCATAACCAAGAAATGGGTCAATGGTGTCAATATTGAACATAAGTAAACAACAGTAAACAGTAAATATTCACCAAAACAAAATATTCATAATAATAATAACAATAATAATAATAATACCATGGACAAAACACAACTTCATCGCGTGTGTTTCGAACCTGAATAAGGGATTTGCCAACCAAACTACGGGGGAAAAGTTTCACTACATCCCGATAACAGTAACTTCGTAATCGCTTTTCTAATGAAGGAGGAAGTTTTACAAAATGAAAGTGTTTGAAAGATATTCATTGAGCTTTTTCGTAACTAAACCAAAAAATTTGAATCCATTTCCAACATCAAAAATATCCTAGAATTGGTAATGAAAAATATATGTAATGTTCAATTCAAATGGTTCAACATTAATTCTTTGGTGCGGAGCCAAATGGGATTTACTAATAAATAAATATATAACAATATAATTAAATGATTGTAAAAAATACTGTTACAAATAATTACTATTTCAAGAGAATCAAAATGTAATTCAAAATTTGAATAATTTATTAACAGTAAATATAATACAACAGTAACTGCCCTTACTGGTATTTTAATTCTTACTTCAAACTCTGATGACAAATTAAACCTAGCTCAGTGACCTAAGCTATCTCTAACTTAAGTGAAAGTTTTGTTTCAATTCATTCAGTATCTGGTAGGGCGCGCTGTTTCTTTGAAATTACTGTGAAAATTTTATTATTGAAATTTTATGATGAAAAATTTAAATGAATAGTTAATAACGTCTAGTTAATAATAAAAATACTTAAAACTCATAGAAGTCATTAATCGCATATGACTATAGTTTAAGTATATACTGAGTACTATAATAATGCATACAATAAAAGAGCCAAAGTGAACGAGGTGTCACTTATGTTTTCAAAATATTGCTTATATTTTCGAATATTCAAGCAGTGAGAGGTGGCATAAAATTTACATAGAGCCGCCAGAGGTCAAAGATCTAACCACTACTCTAGTGTTGTTCTCTTATAAGACAAAATAAGTGATTAGAATTCTTAAGACAATCAGATTCGCTTAACAGCACAAGAGAAAATTAAAAACAAAGTAGCCAGTTCATATTAAGATGGTATCAACAACAAATCATTCGAGATAAACAAAATTGATTCATTTCATGCGTATCATCAAACCATTTTCAATATGTTAGGATGAAAGGTCAGTGACACAGAGATAGCGCAAGTTCGAACCAAAAAGGGGAGAAGAATGAAGCCGAGGTTATTTTTGTAACTCACAAATCTCACACCAGGAAGTTCACCCGAAGAAACCTGTTTCAGACAGCCAAAAGAGGTATCTTCCGTTAGAACATAAAAGGAAGAAGCAATTCGAAGAAACTATAGGCACACGGAGATACCAACGGTAGAGTTTGAGTTCTACTAGTGTCCTCGCCATGAAGATAAAAAACATGCCAAATATCGCTCACATGTGATGCTCATCGTCGACTTTGTGAAAATAAATAAATAATTTAAGACTTACGACATTGTGACAAGTACTTAATAGCACAAAATATATGGTATTCGTCCATCATAAGGTCGTAAATACTCAATAATTTATTTATTTATTTTGATTATATAATGGACGTTAATAGTAGAAGAATTTGATTTTGATGGTTCACTAATGCATCCCATGTAGTGGATGTTGTATTGAGGCGTTTGAAGGAGGTTGTGTGAAGGCATTGGTCAGAAGCTTGGGTTTATGGAACATGAATCACCATCATGCCAACGTTCCCATGTATTCCTCTCTCCTAATTTAAAATATTTTCGTAAAGTATAAACTTTAACTGAGGCACCAACATGTTTCGTTTTGTTTTCGTAATTGTAATCCATCGTGATAAGACACCGTTTCCACACAATCGTAGATGAAAATGAAATTCCTTCTGCTGCAGGGCCGGAGAGATATTCTACAGAAATTCCATAACACCCTCTAATGGCACGATTATTTGTCAAACTAGTTTGTCACGAAGTATAATACAATGTAGAATCTATACCCATACAAACAAATGTTTGTCTAACTTGGACGAACTGAGTTTTACCAATAAATTTGATGCTTGTGTGTTTTAACAATGAAAGAAGTGCTGGAAACAATGTATTAACAGCGGAACCATTTGAATGTGATACATCTCATTAAGCTCTACAAAACATCTATTTCGATCTAGTTCGATTTCTTTTTGGGCAAATCTCGTAAGTTACATAAAAACTTTTCATTCCTGAACAATTTTCAAACATAAAATTCATTCCTGAAGATATTAATTCGTAAACCAACAAAATTTTCACTCTCTTTCAGTTCTAAACTCATAAATTACATTACTCATGAGATAGTAATTCGTAAATCACACTCTTTCAGTTCAAAATTCTAACTGTTGGTCGAACATTTTCATTTCCATGCTATCTGGGATCACAGGAGTCCGCCCGCCAGGTACGAGCGGGCGTGCTATTGTCGTGTACCCTTCACACGAAAAATTCGCGGATATTTGAAAGCCTCCGTTGTAATATCACACTGGGAACACGCCGCTTAAAATAGGACCAAAGTAGAACCAATTTGAGAAGATCCTGTTTCTCTTGCTTCCTTAATCACACGGAGTCAATTTTCGGATAATTCGTCGCCGACTTCACAATTACGATTCTTAGGAAGTCAATTGAACTGAGCATCACAGTGGCAGCGACGCGTGCTCGACGAGGGAAAACAGAAAATGTGTGAGGGTGTAGCCCATTCGAGTGAAAAAAATGTTTTAGCAAATATAAATTCATAAACTGTCAGTTGTGTTTTTTTGTGATAAACACAATGAAATTCGTTTAAACAATCGTACAAAGATAAGATTTAGTTTAGAACACGGAAGAAAATCACGCATCTTTCGTAGATTTCCTCATACACAAAATTCGAGTTGATTCAAGAAAAGAAAATATCACAGTGTAAAATTTAAATATATTTCCTTTAATTTGATGGCTGTATCATTACAAAGAGTCGATCTCGACAGAACTCGAGTCTACATAACTTCTGCGCCGATAGTAGTTACATCAACTCTCGGAAGTTGAAATTTTGTTCAAGTATTTTATTAGAACACTAAAAAATTGAAAAATATAAAAAAGAGAGAATTTTTATTTCTACTCTCCACCTTGGGTGAAGGGTTAAATTATCATGGAAAATTTCTGTAAAAATATTGCAAAATAGCGAAAGGCTATAAAAATGTAAACAAAACTCTCACCAATAAATTTCTTACATTAAAGTAGGCTTTTAAAATAGTTCGTTAAAAAGAGTTTCCATTTAACTTTCAAATATACAACAGAAATTACATCATTTTGTTTATATATTCTATCGGATTACTTATTTTACAAGATCCAAAACTAGGACCAAAATTCAAAACACTACATTCGACAAAGGAACTACTCTGTAGAAGTTAAAAAATTGTTAACCGAAGGTTTTTGTTTAACTCCGGTATTTCATGTTACCTCCATTGCGTAGTTAAGTACCGAATTTTGTACCGGAGACCTGGGCACGGTTGGGACAGGGGCATGTTTACACATACCTCAACGAATTGTCAGAGTGGTTACAGTGGGGAGAACACCTTGCTAGCATTAGCCCTTCACAGTGATTTGAGTGAATTAGTTCAACAAGTGACAGTGTTGCATCATATTTTTATATTTTTCCACGGAGAGTAAATTTTGTTGATACATTATCATTTATAATTAGCCACAGTTGTGTAATTCGTATTTAATTAACATGTATTAGGATAGAAAGATTCCTTGGTGTTATTTTAAGCGAAGAATGGTTACAGTCAAGTTTAAAACGCCTTTGCTATTTTAGATGAAAGAAAAAACATGACGATGGGGTACTTTTACGCAATGAGACCAGGGCACGTTCAAACAGTGTGTAAACCTGTATAAAACCTTTACTCACGCTGACTTAATGCCGTCATACGAAGGGTACTAGGAAAGTTTTGCAATATGACGTAACAATGAGCCGCAGGTGGCTGCATGCTGCTGTGTGCTGTCATTCATACTTGCACAGTAGCTGTAGCGCTATGCGCTCAGTTGTTCATTAGCAGTGGTAGTTTTACGTGCTTGCTATGGTATCGTGGTCACGAAGTGAGATACGGGCAGTTTTACGGTATAACTTCGCGCGTGATTTAAACGTAGACCAGTGCTTAGAAGAAATTACGGTCGAGCTAGGTGATGTTTGTCCACACTGTACAACTATATTCAGGTGATACAGAGAATTACAAAGGGAAAATTTCACTCTGAAGGACGCTGAAAGGACGGGAAGATCACGAATGTCAGTTACGGAAGAAAACATTACTGCTGTGAGGAAAATGCTTGAGAAAGATAGGCGAGTGACCTATCAGCAGATAGAGGATACCTTAGGTCTAAATGCATCAGCAATTCACGTAATTCTGCATGAGAATTTACAAGTGAAGAAACTTTGTTTTCTGTGGGTGCCGCATAGTCTGACTGAAGAGCAGATGTGGTGACGTGTGACTTGGTGCCCGGAGATGCTGAAAATGTTTAATAAGGGACAATCTCGGAATGTAAACAGCATCGTGACAGGTGACGAGACGTGGCTGTACTATTACGATGTGCCGACCAAGACTCAAAACAAAGTTTTGGTTTTTGAAGATGAGGACACACCCGTAGCTGTCAGAAAATCCCGATCTGTAAAGAAGAAAATGAAAGCTGTATTTTTCAAATCGAGTGGAATTGTGGAGCGTGTTTTTTTGGACACACAGAAGACAGTTACAGCTAAGTGGTACACTGTACAGTGCCTACCAAATGTCATTGAATCTCTGAAGAACCTGCGGCCAAAGTCAAGAATGAACACCTGGTTCCTCCATCATGATAACGCTCCAGCTCACCGAGCCAAAGCCTGCACAGAATATTTGACAACTACAGAACAAACTTCTTGAGCACCCTCCTTACAGTCCAGACCTTCCTCCCTGTGACTTTGCACTGTTCCCGAATGTGAAAATGAAGCTGAAAGGGATGCGGTTTTCAAGTGATGAGGACCTTCTTAGGGCTTCGGACAACGAGTGTGCCTTACTTACTAGCGATACTTGGCAGAGCTGGTTTAAGGATTGGTTTCAGAGGATGGAGAAGTGTATTGTATGTGGCGGAAATTACTTTGAAAAAATTAAATAAATAATGCTGTATTGCAAAACTTTCCTAGTACTCTTTGTATGTTTCTGACATACCAGATTCTTCAACATCAGCTCCAACCACCCCAATAACACCAAGAATTGACATTCAAGCTGTATCTACTTCCAACTCTTCTACATGAAACGTGACCCAGCATCCAGATTCTAGCACTTCAAAATCCTGTCAACCAATCCCTGATAAAGTGAGACCTATCCCGAAAGCTGGTCCTAGGAAAGAGAACAAGAGAGGGAGGTAGAAAATCTGTGGTATTGAAAGATACGACAGAAGGCGGCTTCACACTCGTTATTCGGCGAACCCCGAGCAATAGTGACTTGTCGGAATACTTCCCGAGTATTCGCCTAGTGGCGAGCATACTGATCCAGACATAAGCAATTTGCCGAGCAGGTGCTCGCTCTGAGAACGACGTATATTCTTGTCAGTAATTGGAGGTTATGGAGAGAGAATCTGAAGTAATCACACATTCTTCTGTGTATGTAGTTGTGTCTTCTGAAATGTTAAGTAAAGTAAATGGGGCTTATCTAATCTTAATTCAATCAATGAAATTAAATCGTTAATAAGCTATTTTTTATTCCATATGGATTTAGCTATGGTATTCGGTATTCTCGAATTTAAGATCTTTATAATTATTATAATTTTTATACATTCTAAAAGAATGAATTATGTATAACTACCTTAATTTGTGTCTCCACAACATCCCACTGTATTTATTTATTCAAATATAATTCATTACATGTTATATTTTTATTATTTATTATTATAGTATTTTCTATTTTCAATTTTTTTATTTCCTGAACATTCCGTCTATAGGAAATATATGCTAATAATACTAAAATAAATAGATAATACTAATAATGTCAATATACGTTCAATACTTATTTTTTAATTGGGGCTTTAGGGCTCGCAAACATCAAAATGGCATTACATCCCTACGCTCAATACTGTGAAACTTAAGGATGCTTAATAAAAAAGTAAAATAAAGTGAATAAAAATGTTTGTGGTTTAAATCACTCATCAAATAAACTTTATAGTCAAATTGCAGTTGCAAACTGCTTATGACCACGTTGGGGATAATAAATGAAGTTACTCCATCACTACTTTATTACTTCCAATTTCTCTATTTTATCACTTCTAAAACACTTATTACTTAGTACGATAAGCAGAAAAATCACAAATAATTAGTTTTTTCAGCGATTACTTACTCCAAATAACTTGAAATCGTAATACTCGAACACTGACTATACTTGGTATTCGTAAAAGCACAAATTTGTGGACAGAATCACGAACAGGTCACTCGCGAATATTCACCTATGCTCGGCTTCCTTTGATGTGTCTCAAAAGACAGACACACTACGGGAAAGGGTGAGCACCGGTATTCGTGAAGCGAATAGCGAGCAACCCATCCACACTAGTCGCTATTCGGCGTGCAGTTGCTCGGTGTTCGCCCAATAACGAATATGTGGAATACACTATATAACTCGGCAACGTATATGATATATTCTATCCATCCTCAGAGCTTGTTACAGCATTTCTACAATATCAACATCACTCATCTTCATCTCCAATCTATACACCTGCACACCATGCACCAGGAAACAAAAGATGTATTTGTTGCATTAAGTAAGCAGGATGTGTCTGATATCCAAGTGTATAGATTGGAGATATGAATAAGGTGGATGAGTGATGTCGATGTTGAATAAATATTATAACAAGCCCTGAGGATGGATAGAATATATCCGAAACTTTGGCGAGTAACGTAGTTTTTGTCCTTTTGACCTATTCCTCGAGATAATACTGATATAAAATACACTATTTGAAATGCAGGTGACACACCCTAGATTTAATATTTTTTCTCATGTATTAATGCAATTTAATGAACTTTGCCATTTTATAGTAAATCTTCAATGTTCACACTCAATCAATAAATTCATGAATTGAATTTATCGTTGGTGCTTTCACATTTATACATATCATACCACATTTCCTGATGTAAAAGGTTTTTAAAATTGTTAAAGTTTTTCGTTGAACTGTCTAGTAATCTTGTAGAGGATATTTCGTGGTTTTAATTTATCTTCAATTGTTACTATTTGGGCAAAGTGGTCACTATATCCCGGTTTAAATACTTGATAAGTATGTATGAGTCTATTGTTGACAATTATCTGGTTCAGCAATGTTTGGGATGAACCAGAGAGGCGAGTGGGGTCGATTATAATAGTAACAAGATTGAAGGAACTTATTAGATTATTGAATCGATTCTTGAGATTGTGCGCGGAATTTGATTCACTGAGGAAATCAATGTTGAAATCGCCACAGATAACAATAGATTTCGTATATTTCTGTGTTAGACGTTTTAATACGATTTCGAAACTCAGAAAAAATATTTCAAGAACTGATTGAGGAGGTCTGTAATACACAAAACTACAATGCCTTTATCGGTCAAATGAACTGCAGAGAGTTCGAAAGTACCATCCAAGTAGAATTTCTCGTAACCTAACAGTGGGGAGGATAAAATGTCATTTCTAACGTAGATACATGTAACGCTGTGAGGATGATTACCTTTGAAATATTGTCGACAGTAATAACTAATTAAAGAATAATTTGGAATAAAAGTATTTTTTGTGTCATTATCAGAAAGCTAATGCTCTGTTAGACATAACAAATCAAATGGATAGTCTACTAAAGGAATTTCAATATCTACTACTTTGTTGTAAAGCGACTGAACATTATGATGTAAGATATTTATTTTATTTTCTCGAGGGATGCAATTGAATTCAAATGGTTCATGAGAATTTATATTTAACTGTCATCTTCTAGCAACACATCGACTCTCGACCGCAAGTTATAACCGTGTTAGAGTCCGGAAGGAGTCGGGGTTGGGGTCGGTGAAACAGATTTGGACAGGAGGGGTGAGATAAAGGGTGGAGACAGGAGAAGAGATGGGAGTGGGGAGAGATGTAGAAAGTTACGAGGTATCAATAGGGGTGGGTGGTGGATTTGGTGTAGATGGAGGAGGTGGGGTAAGGTATGTAGCTAAGAGAGAAGCGAAGTGTTGTTTCCCAGACGGCCTCAGATGAAGGCTGTACCGGTTAAAGTCCTCGCCAAAAAGGTAGGATTGCAGATCAACAAATGTGATGTTTGTGTCTGCCAGGTGCTGTCTTAGAGCGATGTTTGGGTTTTTAATTTCGCTGTTCAGGTAAGGCGTGTTGTAGCGTTGAGGCAGGCAAGAAAGTGTGATGTTAGTGCGTTGGAAGGCCTGTTTGACTTTTTGCATATGTTCACTAGGGTTGAATTGACCACCTAAATTTAAATCATTTTGCCCACTAATAATAATTACTGTGTCCCGCTCTGTGTGTTTCTCCGTGTGGGTGTTGTAACAGCCCGCACGTGCTGGGTTTTAAACTAACGGGCCCACAACGGACAATGCACAGTGGAGGGTCAATGGATGAACTGCCTTGGGAGGAAGGAGACTCGGAACTCAGGGATGCGCTATTGTGAAAAGACGACAGCTGCGCAAAGTGGGTGCACCTGCTAGCAAAGGGTCAGTGGATAAGCTGTCCTTACGAGGGCGAATAACCCGGAACGGAATGCGCATTTATAAACGACGAAAAGATTCGGAAGAATGTGGGGGTGCTGACCTGCCAGCGGAGGTTCAGTACGTGAACTATCCATGGAGGGTTGAGAAATCCATGACTCTCTGAATGCGTCACTGAACAAAAGAAGGGGCGAAAACATGGTGAACACCTGCGCTGCGAGTGTGGGAACCCCTCCGCATGCATGGCTACGGGACCGGGCAACGGAGGCGGTGACACCAAGAAGCGTCCCCCTCCCTAACCGATAAAAGACCCGGGAGACTGTTCGCGAGCGATTAGGTTCCCTACTACGAGAGATGTAGGAAGAGGATAGTGGACACGTCTAGTGTCGCTAGGAAATCTGTCTTTCCAAAGAGACTTAAGAAAACTAACTATTCTTCAATGTATAAACAGTTGTATATGCTTCTATAAATAGTCTTTGTTTTATTGCTTCAAGTAAATAGTAATTGTTTTCTTGAAACAGTTTTATTTCCCCTGAGCAAGAGGGGTAGTGGCACCAAGGCCTTGGAATCAGGTAAATGCGTTACAGTGTCCAGTTCTCTGATAACTTCAGACAAACGAGCGTTTAGCTGAAAAACCGGATACAGAGAAATGGCTAGGAACAATTCCATGCATAATGGACGACATTTGGCGGCCATGGGAATCAGCTAAAATTAAAACGCTAGATTTTTGCGTGGAAGTGTTGTCTTCCATAGTGTTGGGCAGTACGTGTTTTTGGGCGCCTGTGCTAACCAGTGGTAGGGAGGGTTAACGGGTTTGTGGTAGAAAGGGTTGCGGGGAGGAGGGTTAACGGGTTTGTGTGCGGAATAGGATGAGATGAAAGAAATGGGAGGGGTGGGTAGAGGGCGGAAATAGGACATGTCCTCTAACACGCTAAATCTATTTTGTTTCAAGAGAGGGGATGGTGCATGTGTTTTTGATGGACATTCCCGCCCTATTAATAATGTTTATTAACGCCCCTGCCCATGGGCCCTTAATCGCAATTGATGGGATGTTCCTTTGCTTGTGTCCGGAGAGTAACTTAGTTTATTGTCCCCCACGCAGTTTGCAACTGCTTTTTTTACAATAAAGTTTATTAACAATCGCCGATTCCTTTAATAGCTAGTTTCGGTCCCAGTAAGTAACTAAATGAGATTCATTTTGATAAATGGAAAGAAGCTGAGAAAAAAGGAAATTAAAGCTAGATATAGGTTTTTCTTGAAATGTAAATACACTTTGCAATTCGCATATAGCGGCGAACACTAAACGAGTCGAAAAACATTAGGAGGTTAGACGATAATCTTTGAACGAAAAGGACAAGTCCATAAATGATCCTAAAAAGATATTTTTTAATAAGTCAACCCATCAACTTTGTTTCCTTCAAGCTAGTTAAGTTTTCCAAAAGTTCTGGCTATGGGTTAAAATTGTACCCAGAGATGGCGTCACCCTACTTTACCCTCCTATTGTTGTATTACTTCATGCTGTAAATAACAGAATTGTAGTTACAGGAACTTCCCCTAGGTATCACAGACTAAACGACGCCAGTGCCTCGCGCAAGTGCTAGAGTTTTCTCCCCTATTGTTATGTTACTCCATGTAATGAGTTTGTAGCCAAGGGCGTATCCAGCTCAAAACGTAAGGTGGGAAAGATTTCTGAATTCAACCTATATCTGAGAGAATTGAATGCCACACAATAATACACACTAGCATTAAAACGCTATGTATTTAAAAGAATCAACTTAAACAATAGTTTGTGAGGAATAGTAGCAAAGTTTTCAACTATTTCTTTTACTAAATGTTCCGTATTGAAAATTGGGTATCTGCCCTAACTCTTAAGGTGGAGCAACTGCCCCATCTTGCCCCACCCTGCATACGCCCTTGTTTGTAGCTGAGTCAGGTTTAATCCATTTCCGTATTTTAAAAAGTGAGCCCCGTCCAAGTATATAGAGAGAAGCATCGAAGAGATGAAAACAATGAAATCGATACGTGACAATCGGGAAAAAAATTAAATCGCTTCATTCAATCGAGAAAAAGAAGAGGTAGCACTAGCGTAAACCCAAAGAATTGAGGAAAAAAAGATGAATATACGTGTAGGAATGAAGAAATGTTCCAAATACTCTTTGGGTAGACGAGATTCGAATTACTGCTTCATGAATCTTCAATATCAAATCAAGGTAAATAAATTAGTTGCCGCCTAACTGAAGGAGCTGATTATTTGATCAATATTCAGTATACTGTTTTCTAGTTAGATGTTTATTAAGATGCCTGGAAATCGAAAGAATGGAGAGTAAAGACATTTAGTTTCTCATTACATCCATGAATACTGATTTCGTAATGTCGTAAAACATGTAACGTTCTCAAGCGTTATTAAGCAGTATATTAATCCAATAGTCTGATTAAAATACACCAATGAATAAACAAGGTAATGCAGCGGGATAATATATACTAACACGACTCATATATGTGGTAAATAGCAGTTGAATAGAATATCAAACCGAACACTAAACATTAGAATCAGACGTGCAGAGTGCTTTTAGCCAGCAATGAAACAAATCCGTAATCTGCATTATAATTCGTCTCGGTATCCACTCCGATACACAGTTCGTGCGAGCCATTAACCTCCATTTGTATGTAAACAATTAACTACATACGCGCGTTGTCCTCTGAGGCGGTGGCGCAGACCATGGCCACCGACGCCCACAGAAGCAGAGCCCCCTGCAGCAAAAGCAAGCGAGAGCAGAACGCCATCTTCACGACCAGTGAGCGCGGAGGTCTGCACAACGTCTGACGATGATGAGACCACGAGCGAGGGCCGTTCGCAGGCGGCACTGACCCCCGCCCCCCCGCGCCAATGTACTCCACTACTCACTCGCCTCGGGCACCGGCATCCGACTGTCCGACCAGTCGGCCATCCATAGCGGCGCTGGTTTCCCCAGCGGGTCCGCTTTGTAGAAAAGAGAAAAATTCCACACTGCGATCCGACAGTGCGCAGCCAATGGAAGTGATCCGTCGAATGAGGATTAATTACTGGATTCCTACCACAATGAATGATGTTCTCTGTTACTTTCATCTTCAGTAATAACTGTACTGAACAAATATATGTTATCTGCCTCGGATTGAACGACGTCGAGTTGAATCGAAAAAATAACTAAGTTATGGAAATATATATTTGACTTAAGAGAAAAACATGTGTGTGTTCCACGAATTATAATAATAATATCGATTCAAAAAGCGTCCCAAGAATTCTTATTCTTCCGAGTGTACAAAGATACGAGCCCCAAATCCTTGAAACGACAAAATTATACAATAGTAAAATTGTTTAAGTCAAAACAGATTTTTTTAAAATTCGTTCAATGTTTCATTTTCAACTGAGATAACAGAACATTAGGAATAGTCTGCAGAGCACCAGCTTCTATGCCGATACGAATGGAAACAGTTCCATACACCCAACTCCTCCTCCTAAAGCGTCACACACATTCATTCTTGTCTTCCGACCCATTTACCAAGAATCTGCGAGGACGGTCTCGTAGTCTGCGACTACGTTGTCCCTCGTCCAGGGTCTCGAGGGTTTCATCCACCAGTGATGGGTCCAGGTGTGTGTGTGTGTTGGTATGTATATGTGGAGAGGCGGGGTTGCGGGCTAGAAGGGTGTTGGACAGTTTTGGAAAGTCTGTAGCAAAATGATGCACATTTCTGGGAATTTGCAGTTCTCAAAATATTTACATTACCAAGTAAAACCTACGTACCAAATACGTATATTTTCACTAACCAGAATAAAATTTTTACTTTTCACTAATTTCTTTGTCATCCCAACTAATTCCGCCACTTTTAGAGAACAGAGAGAAATTCCATATTCGTTACGTTTTTCTAACTGTATCTTACAGACAAATTATCACAAGCCTCCAGTCCATTGCTGTCTCGCAGTCATTCAAGTATTATGTAAGCATCAAACCGGGAGGGGGAGGCAAGAGATAAATACTTCTTTACATTGGAGGAGGGGGAGTTTCACAACAAAATTCATATGACTGACTTTATATGACGATAGTGGATGAAAAATTGGAAATTTCATAATATCTAAGCACGAAAAGAATTGGGAAGTGTAGCGCAATAACAACCCTTTTAATCTCATATTTTCATTGCCCAGGCATTTCCCTCATAATTGAACGACTCAGTATCTGCCATAGTTTAGTAAAATTTAAATGTTACTGTATCTTTTACTGTTGTCTTTGTAGGACCAATTTTCTGACGAGGGTATTTGACACACTTCTAACATCTTATCTTTAACTACCATTTCTAGGCATCAACAGTGCTTAATGCGTAGTTGTCATATTGATCTTCAGGGTATTTTTCTATTTAAATGCAAACTCGATAATCCATAATTTTACAACGACACCAGAGAACTGTGTACTACCTTGTATGTGGAGTAGGGTTTTAATAGAGAGAGAAAAAACTTTGTGTTACAGACTTATTTGTGTATATGTTAAACACGAAAAATACGTGATATGGTGAATACTGTTATGGGGAAATTATAAAATCGATATCTCAACTTCAATTAATAGATTAAAATTAGGATATTATAGCTTTAACACCATTCTTCTGGACACCAGCAAATAAAGGATTTATGAGAACTAAAAAATTTAAATTATTGACTAAAAAGTAAATTTAGTTTCTAACAATGATAAAGGAATTGACATCAATGGTTAGGGATTGTCTCACCTTAATTTTTGCGAATGTCCGATAAACTATTATTTTCCATTAAAACTCTCTAATTACTTATATGTTATTTCGGACAATGTAATTGTATTTGCAAATAACTTGAATAAGTATTGTAAAGAAATAGTATTCAAAAACTTTAGTTTTACTATAAAGAGAAGTCCCATTTCTGAACAGGCCGTTCCGAAACCGAAGTGAATGAGTAGAAATAATTTATCATGAAACCGAATGGTGTGAAATAGACTTAAGGAATACAGCATTTTAAATACTCAAATCTTATCTTTCTTAGAAACTGTTACTTTACCAACTTCATAATGGAAAAATTATTGTCTCATCTTCCTCTGCTCTTCAAATATAATTGGAATGAAAAATTATGACAAAAAATGCTAAAGTTCTCACATTATTTTATTAGACTTTTCAACTTTTACGGAAATTAAGATCCATTTGAACATGTCTATTAACATTCATATCCCATTAAAAAACAAGTCATTTTACGCATCATTCTACATGAACAAACACAATCCGCTCCGTCCCTAATTATTTCCTCACGACCTTCACAACATATTCTGACAACACCGTACCTCTGTAGGAAACTTAGCGAAGCCTTGGGAGTATGTATTTCCCTGATGTTCACACCGACGTCAAGAGCACAACAAATACATCTCTCTCTATCTTGACATGTTTATTAACAACTAAGCAATCAAAATTAAGACTTGGACCAAAAAAATCGGAAATATTTTCTGAAATGCCTTGCTCAATAAATCACCTTGCTCAAGTATTGACTATTAATAATAAACTAAAACCGCCTTGAATCACCTTACTCAAGTATTGACTATTAATAATAAACTAAAACCGCCTTAAATCACCTTGCTCAAGTATTGACTATTAATAATAAACTAAAACCGCTTAAAATCCTTTACAAATTTACAAGAGAGTTTAATGACATAAATAAATCCATATTTATAAATTATTTGCGTGAAGAAACATGGAAAGATGTTTACAATTGCCAAAACACCGACGACAAATTCTATGTATTTATCTCAATATTCCTAAACCATTACAACTCTAGCATTCCCATAAAACACAAGTTAATTAACACAAAGAAATACAATNATTTCTTCAAAAAACAAACGCCGTTTATATTATCTTTCAAAACGCTATAACCAACCACCCGAATTCCATAATTATTTTCGTAAATATAAGACAAGTCTTCGAAAAGTAGTCTATGCAGCTAAAGTAATGGAAAACGACAGGTATACTCGCAAACTAAAATCGAACAACCGGATGAAAGCCATGTGGAATATTGTTAAAAATTACACGTCAACTTCTGAAAATCGCGAAGAAAATGTTTC